>CAUYLG010058924.1:0-22121 GCA_963573385.1 Cacajao melanocephalus
AAAGGTATATAATCAGACTTATGCACACAATAAACTCGCTATCCTGGCACGCTGTTCTGGCCTTGCCTGGGTAGTCCTCCAGACCCCACTGTCTGTCTGTCTGTCTTCTCTTCCGTGCACTCTCTCCTCCAGGTTGTGAACTTCTCCGAGTTGGGGTAAGGCCTCCTGCAGGCCGGGAGCCTCCTGGTAGATGTGCTGGTCCCCGACACGAAAGCTCACTGAAGAAGAAATATACAACTTAATAATCCTATATCATATTAACAAATGTGGATCTATAGTTTATAATCTTCCCATAAGGAAAACCCCAAGCCACTTTGCTTCACTGTCAATCCTGCTGAACATTAAAGGAAGGAATGATACCAATTCCTCACAAGCTCCTCTAGAGAACTGAAATAAAGAGATGTTCTAATCACTTCCTACTCACCCTGTTGGTTAAGGAGGGGGTCCCCACCCTGAGTAGAACAAGATGGCCAAACATGCAACACCTGACACTGTACAGATGAGACTAAGAGATTAAAATTAGTCACATATACAGTACTCACAGATCTGGGAAGATGATACTGCAAGCCACATGGCCACATGAAGCTTGCACTCAGGAACAGAATAAAGCAGGAACTGTGGGAGGCAGGCTATGTAGGGAAAACAGGGTGGGTTGACCACTGGTTCCTATGGGAGGATGTGATTGGCTTCTTTGAACAATTTTACAGGCTGACAGGGAGATGGAACCTATTAGGTTAAATTCTAGGTAGAGTGCAATTGGTCCAGCTAGTAGAAGAACTAGCTGGGCAGAGAAACTTTCTCACTGATTGGGGGCAAATCTGGTAAGAGCTCGGGAACACACAGCTAGGTCTTGGAAGCCCAAGGAGGCTCAAAGATGTCAAGGCAACCCATGGAATCTCAGGCCTCACTGTATAAGGGAATGAATACCAATTCATTCTATGATGCCAGCATTACTATTATTATGACAAAAAAAAGGAAAAGACATTACAAGGAAAAAAAACTATGAGCTAATATTTCTCACATAGATTTAAAATTCTAAGCAATATTTTAGCAAATAAACCCAACGATACATAAAAGGAAAATACACCATTTTCATTTGTTGGTTTGTTTTCTGTTGCCCAGGCTGGAGTGTAGTGGCATAATCTCAGCTCCCTGCAAATTCTGCCTCCCAAATTCAAGCGATCCCCCTGCCTCAGCCTCCTGAGTAGCTGGGATTACAGGCATGCACCACCACGCCCGGCTAATTTTTGTATTTTTAATAGAGACGGGTTTTTGCCATGTTGGCCAGGCTGGTCTCCAACTCCTGGACTCCAGTGATCTGCCCACCTTGCCCTCCCAAAGTGCTGGGATTACAGGTGTGAGCCACTGCTCCTGACTTACCATTGTTTTTCAAGTGTAGTTTCTCCCAGAAATGCAAGGCTAGTTTAACATTCAAAAACTGATCAAAGTTTTAAAAATTGTATGTTCATCTCAATAGATAAACAAAAAAAATTTGACAACACCCATTCTTTAAAAAAAAAAAATCTTAGTCTGGGCATGGTGGCTCATGCCTATAGTCCCATCACTTTGGGAGATCAAGGCAAACAGACTGCTCGAACCCAGGAGTTTGAGACCAGCCTGGGCAGCATGGCGAAACCCAGTCTCTGCAAAAAATTATCCTGGCATGGTGGTGCACACTTGAAGTCCCAGCTACTCGAGAGGCTGAGGTGGAAGAATTACTTGAACCCAGGAGGCTCAGTGAGCTGAGGCTGCGCCATTGCACTCCAGCCTGGGCAATAGTGAGACTCTGTCTCAAGAAATAAAATAAAATAAACAGTAATCAAATTACAAATTTTTAAAATCTTGGTAAAATAGAAATAGAAGAGAAATCCTCAATAAGATGTAGAGCATTTATGAAAAATCTATAACTAACACCATACTTAATGGTGAAAGATTGAATGCCTTCCTCCTAGGATCAGGGAAAAAAAATCACAAAAGTTTCTACTTCTATTCAACATTATGCTAGAGGTTTTAGTCAGCATGAATAGACAAGAAAAAATAAATAAGAGGCACCTGGTTTGAAAAGTCGGGCGTGGTGGCTCAAGCCTGTAATCCCAGCACTTTGGGAGGCCGAGCCAGGTGGATCACGAGGTCAAGAAATCGAGACCATCCTGGCCAACATGGTGAAACCCCATCTCTACTAAAAGTACAAAAAAATTAGCTGGGCACAGTGGCGTGCGCCTGTGGTCCCAGCTACCCAGGAGGCTGAGGCAGGAGAATTGCTTGGACCCGGGAGGCAGAGGTTGCAGTCAGTGAGCCGAGATCGTGCCACTACACTCCAGCCTGGTGCCTGGCAACAGAGCGAGACTCTGTCTCAAAAAAAAAAAAAAAAAAAGAAAGAAAAGAAAAGAAAGAAGTAAAATTCTCTTTATTTAGCAGATGAGTCGATAATCTATATATTAATAGAAACCCAGTAAAATCTTCAAAAAATTTATTGAACAAATAAATTAATTTAGCAGGTCTACAGGATAGAGGAACAATACACAAAAACTGATATTTCTATAATCTCTAAACCACAGGTGAGCATAACACATATGCCAATTTACAGATAAAATAAAAAATTTGTATTTGGATGGTATAAAGAAGCTCAATAGTAAGAAAATTGACAATTCAATAAAAATTGGCAAATGATTTGACCAGATACTTTATGAAAGAAAATAGCAAATGGAAAATAAGCATATGAAAAGATGGTCAGCGTCATTAGTTATTAGGGAAACACAAACGAGAATCATTGAGATACTACTCGACATCTATTACAATGGCTATATTTAAAATAAAGTTAAAAACTGACAATATCAAGTGTAGGAGAGAATGCGGATGAACTGGAATGCTCTTAATACTGGTGAGAATAATAATAGTGGGAATGTAGAGTAGTACAGGTGCTTTGCAAAACAGTTTAGGCAGTTCAGTTTCTTTAAAAGTTTATCATACACCTACTCTATGATCCAAACATTCCACATTCCACCCAAGAGATATAAAAGTATATATACATACAAACACTTGTACATGCATGTTGATAGCAGTTTTATTTGTAAAACCCCGAAACTGGAAACAACCAAATTCCATCAATAGGTAAATTTGCACTAAAATGGAATGAACTATTGATAAGCACTCCCATACGTTTGAATCTCAATATAATTATTCTGAGTAAAAGCCAGATGAAGAGTACATACTATTTTATTTATACATACAAAATTTAGAAAATGAAAACTAATGTGTGGTAACAGAAAGCATGTAAGTGGTCTCCTGGGGTTGGGGACCAGTAGGGACAAACGGGACCAGTGGGGACAAGCAGGTACCAAGGGGCGCCAAAAAACTTTTGTGGATGATGGATACATATGTCAAATCATCATGCTGATTGTCTCATGCGTGCACACATACATCAAAACTTAGCACACAGTACATGCTAAATATGTATAGTTTATTGTGTGTCTGTTATACTTCAATAAAACTTTTTTTCATAGGCATTAAAAATAAGCCGGGTAGTTTGGCTTCTCTGGGCTGAGCTTTGTTGGTCAGCTGGTAGCTGGCTAGTCTAGGATGGCCTCAGCTGAGATGACTTAATTCTGTTCTGCGTAATTATTATTGGCCAACCAGCTAGCCTGAACTTTGTCACACTGTGGTGGCAGTGTTGCAAAAATGAGAAAGCAAAATTGTATAAGAGAGTAAGCAGAAAGCTTCTTGAGGACTATTCTCAGAACTGGCATATTGTTTTTTCTGCTGCCTTCCATTCATCAAAGCAAGTTATAAGGCCAGTCTGGGTTCAAGGGATGGGGAAAAATACCTCTTTATGGAAGGCACTACCAACATATTATAACAAACGTGAATACAGGAAAGAGAATACTTGAGGCTATTTTTGCAGTCAACCTACCTTAAGATCATTATTCCAATTCTAAGATCATTATTCTAAGATCATTATTAAATCATTGATTTGATTGTATGATGTATTTGTCAATTATGGTTATCCTCATTGATATTCAAGTTGTCTATATTTGGAGAGAGGAGTTCTGTGTTTTCTTGGGAATTTCTTGACACATCTTTGATGGCTGGAAACTACGTTCCCCAGAATTACCTTCCCTATGTGGTTTTGAGTCAGATGTAACTTAGGCAAAATTTGGAAGTTGGAAGTGGAAGCAGATATTCAGTGGCTTCACAAACCTCTCCATCAGCTGACATTTTGCCTGTGGGAGGAAGATTAAAAGCTTCTCACACTCTTCTCAAGTTCTTTCCTTTCAAACCACTTCAAGCTGCAAGCTGAAAACATTATTGATGTGATCCTATGGCTTCCTTCCCAGTTATTCCACACTCACGTAAATTCAAATACTTATAATAAACCTTTTTATTTCCATAATAGTTGTCATGGCTCTTCTCTCATCTGAATCTGTGCTGATAAAGAGTTTCTTCAAGTTGGCTCCTAAGTCGTTTTGATATATACAACACTGTAGTTTTTGGTAACTCACTTGCTGTCCGGAATAAGAAGATATTATAAAGTTATCTCCTTGTGTTCCTATCTAAAATCCGGAATAAGAAGATATTATAAAGTTATCTCCTTGTGTTCCTATCTAAAATCTATAGCCAGCGATTTCTTTAAGGACTCGCCGTTTGTTAAGTTACTTGGAATAGTTCTTCTCTATCCGACTACTTATTTATTAATTATAGATGTATTAATAATAGCCAATGCTACTATCTGCCATTAAATCCTCTCATTGCACATATAGTCTAACGGAGAAGACAGAAAACAAGCAAATAAAATGAGCAAATAAATAATGAGCAAGTAAAATGAGCAAGTAAGTATCTTCTCCACCAGAATGTAAGTCCAATGAGATCAAGGACTTTGATTTGCTCACCACTGTATCCCTAGTGCCTAGAAAAGTGCCTGGCATATCACATGCACTCAAAAATTTGTCAAAGATTAAATGAAATGTTTGTTCCTAGTTTATATCCTTTTCTTCCATTTTAGACCAAGGACATGGCCACCACTTATAACAATACAGGCTGTGCTCTGCACAAACTAGGAAGCAACATTCACATTGCAGTTAATAAAAATGGCACCCTAGGATGGTGGACAACTTCAGTAACAATCCACAGCAGCCCTGCAACCTGCTTAATGGATATCTCTAACTGAATGCCCATAGGCATTTGAAACTCAACATGTAAAAATCTTATTTCATTACTAATAATACTTATTCCCCCATTCTCCTCTTCTAAGCTTCCCTCTCTATTTTAATAGTTCCATTATACCCCCAAGAAACCTGAGAAGTTTCCTCAATCCCTCCTTTCCCTTATGAGCACATCAAGTTAGTGTGTACCTTGATAGGTCTCTTATTCATCCCCTTCTCTCCTTTTCTCATTACTGTCTCTCAAGTTTAAGATTTCATTGTTCCTCCTTTGGTAGCTGTATATCTAACTCCATCCAAGTGCAAGCTGTTCTCCATAAACATTTTTGAAGTCATCTTTTGAAACTAAAGAGTGGTCCAGGTTTTCTCTTGTTTATATCCTCCAGTAGCTTCCCACCACCTGGATGGGATCAAGTCCATGCTGCTTAGCAAGATGGAAAAGACTGGCCCCTGCCCTCCTCTCGAACTTTATTTCATATTCTGCCACAAGCTCTTGCACTTAACTTGCTAATAAATTAAAGTCCTTGTTCAATTTTATTCATTCTTTTAAACTCAGCTCAAGTAACACCTCTTTCCTAAAACCTCTGTTAGTTTTCTCCACTCCAGATTAACATTCAAGTTCTTCTCTTGCTATAACCTGTATGACCTTGAACACAACACCTATTTTTCTCTATGGTTCTGTTTTCATTTTGATCTTCTCCAAACCTCTCAGGTCCTTGAGATCAAAAGCCATACATATGTTTTTTCACCTGGCAACAAGAGCCAAACTCCATCTCCAAAAAAAAAAAGAATGAAAGGAAGGACCTTTTCATTAACACCTGTATTCATTGTTTGAAAGTGCAACTAATACCAAAAGGAAAGAAAGAAAGAGAGAAAGAGAGAGGGAGGGAGGGAGGATGGAAGGGAAAAGAAGGGGAGAGAAAAGGGAAGGAAGGAAGGAAGGAAGGGAAAAGAAGGGAAGGGAAGGTAGGAAGGAAAGAAAAGAAAGAATGTGAAGAACAACAGACGCGGTGTCTCATGCCTGTAATCCCAGCACTTTGGGAGGCCAAAGCAGGTGGATCACTTGAGGTCAGGAGTTTGAGACCAGCCTGGCCAACATGGTGAAATTTTATTTCTACTAAAAACACAAAAATTAGCCAGATGAGGTGGTACACACCTCTAGTCCAAGCTACTGGGGAGGCTAAGGAACAAGAATCGCTTGAATCCGGGAGGCAGAGGTTGCAGTGAGCCTAGATGGTGCCACTGCACTCCACCTTAGCCTGGGCAACAGGGTGAGACTGTCTCAAAAAAGAATACAAAGAGAGAGTTAAATACAGGCTGAAGTTATTACATAGCACCAAGAGATTTAATCATTAATAATAACTAATAATTTTTAAATTGATAAGTACTCATTTTTTTTGCTCCTATTTTCAACTTTTAACAGATATGCTTGTAAACCATGTATTATTTTACTTTTAAGTATTATGGAGTATTAAAACGTAAATTGAAAACAAAGGATATCAGACCTTGCACTTAAGGAAATTCAAATGGATTTAAGATGATTGAGACACACACACACACACACACACACACACACACACACATATAACAAGAGGATAGGATAATACAGAATATTTTTCTTGCAGGAAAGGCCTTGAAAACCTTTGGAATACATATAGTAAGAATGCACTTCACTGCAGCAAAAGTAAGTGTGGCTTTGAACAAAATTTTGCTGCAATGTAGCTGTTATGTCACACCTACTGGCTCTGTGGTTTTTGTGGACGTGAAAAATACACTGAACTCTGAAAAGCATTCCCACAGTAGTCTATTTTACATAAGCACACTGGTGCCAAACATTTAAGGCTAACCATAGAGTGAAAAAGGCAGTATGCATATAAACATAGAAATAAAAATTGAGATGTAGATAATCATAATCACACCACTACAAACCACATGTTTTTCATAAAATATCTTAGTTTTCATATTGGGAGGCTGAGCACTTGTAATTGGAGAAAGCCTTCAAACTAAGTAAATATAATCTATTATAAACTTAAATGATTTTAATTGATTAGGATATGGGAGTAGCTATAAATTATTTGATATTTTATCAAATCCAAATTACCACAGCTAAGGCTGAGCGTGGCGGCTCACGCCTGTAATCACAGCACTTTGGGAGGCTGAGGTGGGCAGATCACTTGAGGTCAGGAGTCCAAAACCAGCCTGGTCAACATGGTGAAACCTTATCTCTACTAAAATTACAACAATTAGTTGGGCATGGTGCTGCACCCCTGTAATCCCAGCTACTCAGGAAGTTTAGACACAATAATCACTTGAACCTGGGAAGCAGAGGTTGCAGTGAGCCAAGATCATGCCACTGTGCTCCAGCCTGGGCAGTAGAGCGAGACTCTATCTCAAAAAAAAAAAAAAAAAAATTCCACAGCTAAATTTGAAAAGTGTAGCCTGGGAGGTCCTTTATGCTTTATCGAATCAGTATGCTTTAATATAAAAATAGACATTCAATCAAGCTGGAGGACACTATGCAAAGTGAAAAAAAGCTAGGCACAAAAAGACAAACACTATATAATCTCAATTACATGATGAATCTGAGAAAGATGATCTCATGGAAACTGTGGAAAGGTGATTATCAGAGACTAGGAGAAAGAAGAGAGATTGAGAAAAGGAAGATATTAAACAAAAGGCACAAAGTTTTAATTAGACAGAAGAAATAAGTTTTAGTAATCTATTGCACTATATAGTGAGCAAAGTTAATAATAATGTATTGTATACTTCAAAATTGCTAAAAGAATAGATCTCTAACTTTCTCACCACACCAAAAAAATACTAAGTTGGTCGGGTGATGAATATGTTAATCTTTCTATAATGCATACATAGATCAAAACATCACATTATATTCTATAAATATAATTTATCAATTAAAAGTAAATTTTAAAATAAAAAGTTTAAAAATTAAGAATTAAAAAACAAACATTGAAATTGTATTTATAAAAAGTGCTTCCAAATACATAGGGTTTAAAAAACCAATTCTCTATGTGATAAAAACACTTAACATTTGGGTATAAAAAGAACCTGTCGTAACACAATAAAGGCTATATATGGCAAGCCCACAGCTAATACCATGCTGAAGGGGGGAAAACTGAAATCCTATCTACTAAGATCTGGAACAAGACAAGGATACTCACTTTCACTAGTTTTATTCAGCATAACACTAAATGTTCTAACCAGAGCAATTAGGCAAGAGAAAAAAATTAAGGGCATCCACATCGAAAAGAAAGAAGTCAAATTATCCTTGTTTGCAGATGACAAGATCTTATATTAAGGAAAACCTAAAGACTCCACCAAAATATTCTAAGAGCTGACCAGCCAATTTATTTAAATTGCAGGATGTGAAACTAACATACAAAGATCATCTGGAAAGGAAATCAAGAAATTCCATTTACAACAACTACCAAAAAAATAATAAAATGCCTAGGAATAAATTTAACCAAGACATGAAAGATCTCCACAAAGAAATCAATAGAACACTGAAGAAAGAGTGAAGAGACCAAAAAAAAAAAAAATAGAACAGATATCTGAAATAGTTTGGATATGTGTCTCCTGTAAATCTCATGATGAGTTGTGATCCCCAGTGTTGGAGGTGGGGCCTGGTGGGAGGTGATTGTATCATGGAGGCAGAGTTTTCATGAGTGATTTAGTCCCTTCCTATTGGTGCTGTCCTCTCAAGAGTGAGTTCTTGTAAGATCTGATTCTTTCAAAGTGTGTGCCACATCCCCCACATTGCACCTGCTTTCAGCATGTGAGACACTTGCTTCTGGTTCACCTTCTGCCATGAGTAAAAGCTCCCTGAGGCCTCTCCAGAAGCTGAGCAGATGCCAGTGCCAAGTGTGCACAGTCTGCAGAAGCATGAGCCAATTAAATCTCTCTTTTCTTTATAAGTTACCCAGTCTCAGGTATTTCTTTATAGTGTCAATCAAGAAAAATGATGAGACAAGTCTTAATAATGTAAGAAGGTTTATTTGCCAAAGTTAAGGACACACATCCATGACACAGACTCAGGAGGTCCTGACAACATGTGCCCAAGGTGATTGGGGCACAGCTAGGTTTTATACATTTTAGGGAGACATGAAACATCAATCAATGTATGTAAGAAGTGCATTGGTTCCATCCAGAAAGGTGGGGACTACTTGAAGCAGTGAGGGAGCTTCCAGGTCACAGGTGGGTGAGAGACAAATGGTTGCATTCTTTGAGTTTCTGATAGGTCTTTCCAAAGGAGGCAATGAGAATATGCCTCTATCTCAGTGAGCAGAGGGATGACAGGAATGGAAGGCAAGTTTGTCCTGAGCAGTTCCCAGCTTGACTTTTCCCTTAGCTTAGTAATGTTGGGGCCCCAAGATTTTCCTTTCACAATAGCAATGCAAGAAAAGACTAACACAATATCTCATTCTCATGGATTGGAATAATTAATATTGCTAAAATGTCTATACTACCTGTATTAGTCTGTTCTCACACTGCTGTGAAGAAATACCCGAGACTGGGTAATTTATAAAAGAAAGTTTAATTGACTCACAGTTCCCCATGGCTGTGGAAGCCTCAGGAAACTCACAATCATGGCAGAAGGCATCTCTTCACAGAGCAGCAGGAGAGAGAATGAATGCCAAGCAAAGGAGGAAAAGCCCCTTATAAAACCATCAGATCTCATAAGAATTCACTTACTGTCACGAGAGCAGCATGAGGGTAGTGGCCCCATGATCCAATTACCTCCCACCGAGTCCATCCCACAACATATGGGTATTATGGGAACTCAGTTCAAAATGAGATTTGGGTGGGGATACAACCAAACCATATCACTACCTAAAGCAATCTACAGTCAATAAAATTCCTATCGAAATATGAATGATATTTTTCATAGAAATAGAAAAAAAATTCTAAAATTTATATGAAACCAACAGAAACCCAAATGGCTAAAGCAATCTTAAGCAAGAAGGATAAAACTGGAGATATCACACTAGGTAATTTCAAATTACACTACATAGGTGTAGTAAACAAAACAGCATACTACTGGCCTAAAAACAGACATGGACCAATGGAACAGAATAGAGAACATAGAAACAAATCCACACACTTACAGCCAGTTCATTCTTGACAAAGATGCCTAGAACACACACTGGGAGAAGGACAGTCTCTTTAATAAATGGTATGGGAGGCCAGGCACGGTGGCTCATGCCTGTAATCCTAGCACTTTGAGAAGCCAAGGCAGGTGGATCACCTGAGGTCAGGAGTTTGAGACTAGCCTGGCCAACATGGTGAAACCCTGTCTCTACTAAAAATACAAAAATTATTCAGATGTGGTGGTGTGTGCCTGTAATCCCAGCTACTTGGAGGCTGAGGCAGGAGAATCGCTTTAACCCAGGAGGCGGAGGTTGCAGTGAGCTGAGATTGTGCTATTGCACTCCAGCCTAGGCAACAGAGTGAAACTCTGTCTCAAGATAGATGATAGATAGATAGATAGATAGGGAGAGAGAAAGATAGATAGATAGATACATACATACGCAAACAAACAAACAAATTAAATACATAAAATAAATGGCATGGGAAAACTGGATATCCTAATGTAAAAGAATGAAACTAGATCTCCATCTTTCACTATATACAAAAGTAAAGACTGAAATGTAAAACCTGAAACTGTGAAACTACTAGGAGAAAATGTAGAGTAAATGCTGCAGGACTTTTGTCTAGGCAAATATTTTGGAAGTAAGACCTCTAAAGTATAGGCAATAAAAACAAAAATATACAGATGATATTACATCAAGCTAAAATGCTTCTGCACAGCAAAAGAAACAATGTTTTAAAGTGAATATCCTACAGAATGAGAGAAAATATTTGCAAACTATTTAACTGAAAAGAGACTAATAACCAGAATATATAAGTAACTCAAGGAACTCAACAGCAAAAAACAAAAATGCACTTTAAAAATAGGCAAAGGATCTGAATAAAAATCTCTCAAAGCAGACATACAAATGGCCAACAGGTTTAAGAAAAGATGTTCAACATCAATAATTATCAGGGTAGTGAAAATCAAACCACAATTAGATATCGTCTCACCACAGTTAGATATCAAGGTAGTAAAGAAAAGGGGGGAAAGCTTATACACTGTAGGTGAGAATGTAAAATGTACAACCAGTATGGAAAACAGTATGGAAATCCTCACAAAACTAACAGTAGAAATACCATACAATCCAGCAATTCCACTGCTGGATATATACCACCCTCCACCCCAACCAAGAAAAGGAAATCAGTATATCAAAGAGACATCTGCACCCTTGTGTTTATTGCAGCACTATTTACAATAGCCAACTTATGGAATCAACCTACATTTCCATCAGCAGATGATAGAATAAAGTAAATGTGGTACATATACACAATGCACTAGTATTCAGCCATAAAAAAAAAATGAAAACCTGTCATTTGCAGTAACTGGATGGAACTGAAGGTCACTGTGTAATGTGAAATAAGCCAAGCACAGAAAAACCAATTATCACGTGTTCTCACTCATACGTGAGAACTAGAAAAGTTGATCTCATGGAGGTAGAAGATAATAATGGTAATTACCAGAGGCTGGAAAGGTAAGTGGGAGTAGGGGAGGAGAAAGAGTAGTTGGTTAATGTTTGCAAAAATACCATTAGATAAAAGGAATAAGTTCTAGCATTCAATAGTAAAGTAGAAAAATTATAGTTAAGAATACCGTATTGTATATTTCAAAATAGCTAGAAGAACTTAAATGTTTTCCACATAAAAGAATGGTAATTGTTTGAGATATCACAATTACCCTGACTTAATCATTAACACATTGCATGCTTGTATCAAAATATGACATATACCATACCCCGTAAATCTGTATAACCATTATATATCTATAAACATTTTTAAATGGGAAAAAACAACTATTTATTTTTTGAACATTAATTATCCTGTCTTTATGAACTTACTTGTATAATTTACAAAAATATTCTAAATTATTGGTGTCTAAATTCTTAAATGTTAGTGTTTTGTAAATCATAATACGCTAAAGGTAGAAAATGTTAACTGAGTCAGAAACCACTCACAGATTTCTTAAAGCTATGAAAGTAAATGGGAACAATGTAATCAATACCACCAAATCTATATCCAAGTTGTAATCTACTGTGGTAAAATTGGCCTGTTTGATAAACTGTGAATGGGTTAAACAGGTAATGGTAAGCATTTGCATTCTTATTGTACTGTAAATATAAATATGTCATGTCAATCCAAAGGCTATAGTGAAAAGAATCTATAATAAAAACATATCTATTTTTGATAGCCCCAAATTAATTTCACTGCAAGCCTTGATGGGGCCGAGAATAGGAAAAGTAGAGGATGCTGGATGACAGTGATGACAGTAGTACAATTCCATGGCATGTTGTGGGAAATGATCAGGTTGCAATTTTTTTGGGCTGAGCTTTCTACTTATATAGACAACATACACTCATTTATTCTTGTTAGTCCTGGTTTCCCAGAAGCAGACACAAAGATGTAGTCAGAAATTCAAGGGGTATAATGAGAGTAATACTTGTGCAAGGTAAGGAGTAGAGGAAGCAAGCATAGGCAGAGATAGCCTACAGCCCACCATGCAAGTCCGACACCTGAGAAAGAAAAGGCACGAGGAAGAAAGATGGACGGGGAAGAGCCTCACACTGTGGTGCAGCTCTTGTGGTGCAGACGATCTTTATGGTGCAGAAAATCTCAGTGAGCCCAATGGGAAGCTCTAGTGTACAGATTGCTAACAGAGGAGTTTCAAATGAGAGGAAATTGCCATGCCCTAATACCCCTGCTTTGCTTAGTCATCTAGTACCCCGATGTTCTTAGTGTCTCTAAGGAGCTGCCTGGAGAGAGTTGGAGGCTGTCGGCTCCCTACATTCTTTGTAACAGGCTCTCTCTTGAGGAAAGATCTAACACACCTCCGTGGCTGTCACATTTCCTATTCAAACTATAATGGCCCTTGAAGTTTTCTTTCTCCATAATGATAACATAGCTTTTGAATGCCAAATGTAATATATACTAACTTAGCAATATGTCATATGGACAATTTGATCTTGCACTTACTGTGAAAATAAATTAGGTAGTACAAGAAAAGTTTCCAAGAAGACCCAACAAGATCATATACAATGGAGAAAGAGTTAAAATGACATCAGTCTTCTCAACAACAATGGCAGAAGCAAGGAAAAACAAAGTACTATTTTTTTAGTGCTGAAGAAACTCTGAATTAGAATTTTATGTCTAGATAATCGTTTCAATGTGAAGGTAAGTTGAACATGTTCTCAAGCATACAAAATCTCAGAAGTCGTATCACACAAATACAAAATCATTATTGAAAACACTTTTGGAAATAAACAATGAATAACACTTACTGTTTTTATATAACCACTACCAAAAGCAGAAAAAATAAATAAAAAGAGAAAGAAATGAAAACAATGCATCAATAAGTGAAATGGGAGAATTCTTTGACCCCTCTCACAGAATGTGCATCAGGGATGTGGCTCGTTTGGCCACTGTCACTTCTCAAATCCCTTATGGGAGGGGGAGCATGCAGACAGTCACATGCAGGAGCCGGGGTGCGTGTTTTTAGGCTTTGAATCCTCAGTGATGTCTAAGGATGTGTGCCTGTGACTCTCAAAGCCCCAGTGGGTATGCTACAGTGCTCTTTTATCTCTACCATCCATAGATAGCCTAAGTATTAACCAGTTTAGTGCCCTCTTGGTATTCAGGTTCTTGTCTGGCATCCAGGAAAAATCAGGTTATACACGGACTTGAAGGATGGTGAATACAGGGCTTTTATTGGGTGATAGAGGTGGCTATCAGTGGGATGGATGGGGAGCTGGAAAGGGGATGGAGTGGAAAGATGATCTTCCCCTGGAGTTTGGCCATCTAGCAGCCAATCTCCTCTCCAACCATACCCAACTAAACTCCTCTTAATGTTCAAGCACTCCTCTTCTCTCCTTCTCTGCCATGCTGTTTTGCCACTCTTTTGTTCTTCTGTTTGTCTGCTTGTTTGCTTATTGCTCATGGAGCCTGTGCTATATGGTGTTTATGTGTACAGATTAGTGGGGTGTGGCAGGCTAAAAGACAGCTTTGGGGCACAAAAACAGGAATGCCTGCTCCCATTTAGGGCCGAGAGTTTCCAGGCTTGAAGGTGGGGCCTTTGCCAGGGAACTGTCCTCTTTTACGCAGTATTTCCCTGTCCCCTGTTTGTATCATAAGGACTCTGAGATAAACTAATAATAATGTCAACGTAGTTGAAGCATGATAGAAAGATTGGTGGGAATTAAAAGAGGACTAAGGTACTGATCTTCTTGGAAGGAAGCATATCCATATTGTGTTATGCTGGATTTTCCAAGATTCAGACCCTCAGCCAAGGATTTTAGTGAAAATTTTTGCATGTGTGTGGTGATCTCAAAAAGACCAATAGGGAACTGCACAAGTGAAACACAGAATAACAGAAAACTAATTTGAATTCGGGATATCTTAACAAGCAGGTTATCACTTGGGGCAATTGGATTAGGTCTCACTGGAGACCTCCAGTAGATATAGAATTTGCCCCAGAGTTGTTCCATTCAAGGAGCGAGAAAGGTGGGGTCTTGATCCACTAATTTCTACACCTCATTGTTTAAAAGTTGTGCTCGTGGGCAATAACTCCCTAGAGATTACAGATGCCAGCTGCCCTCCTGAGACACAGGAAACCCTCTGGCTAAGGGATGCACATGCCTCAAGTAAGAAGTTATTGGCATGTATGAGAAACATAATTGCACAGGGGATATGGTTGTAATTGCTATACTGTACCCACTGTACTGCACAGATTCACTCATGCTTTGAATTAAATTCCTTCTGTCTAGTCACTATTCTTCCATGTAGTGGCTAGTCACAATTTTAAAAATAAAATGAAATTAAATACTAACAATAGGAGGCCAATAGGACAAACTGCAGTCTCTGCCGGCACAGTTGGCCTGAGGCTATGACCGCTATTCATCATCTTACTTTTTTAGCAGACATTTTACATTTCACTCAACCCTGGCCAGCACTTCTAGTCTATGTTGCTTCACTTTAATGAAACTCAGACGCACATCCCTCAGGGACTGATCCCCTTTTTGTTGTTCTCATCAGTCCATGGTTGCTGTAATTGATTGTTCACTGTGAAGATTAGACATAGAAGCACCTAGAGGAATCTAGTGACTTCCCTAAATTCAAGGTATAATTCTCCTTGCCACCATTAAGTAGTAGTAACTTTACCTCTCCACAACATTAATGATCAATTACACCTTCTGCATAGTAATTCCATTCTTTGTTTGCTGGTTTATTGGCCTGGGGAGCCAAAAATAGCCAGTGGCAGCCAGAGCTCCAAATTTAGTAGAACCTTACTGATTCCCTATAGTCCAGTATAACACAAGTTTTGCAGATGAAAGCACAAACCTCCAAAGTGGTGCATTGTGAGTCATGATAAGACCCACTCCTACTTCTGTCCTTTGATTTCTGAAATAGTATGTTCTAGCTGTCACAGTGATAGGACATATAATGGCCATTGGTTCAAAATATATATCATATCCTAAAAAAACAGCACTCAAAAGCCACAATGCCATCCACAAGCATTATTGTTAAGAGGCCATTTCAACATTCTGTGGAAACAGACAAGAGGCAGGGAAATACTAGGCAGAAAGGGCAGAGCCCCTAGTAAGCTCTACCCTCAAGCCTGTACCCATGGCCCAAAGTGAAAACACACATTCCTGTTTTCCCACCCAAATGCTGCCTTTTCCAAAACCACCCCTGGCCTATCCTGGCCCCCATCCTGTACCCATAAAACTCCCATGCCCCACTAGCAGAGCAGCAGAGTGGCAGATTAAGAAGAGAAGCAGTTTGACATCAGCAAGAAGCAGCTTGACTTCAGAGGGACAGCTTCACAGCGGAGCACTGGAGAAGAGTTTAGCTGGTAATGGTCAAACTCTAGAGGAAGACTACTTTCCCACTGCACCCCCTTTCCAGCTCTCCATCCCGCTGAGAGCCACTTTCCTCAGCAATAAAATCCCCCAAATTTACAATCTTCAATTTCTTTGTGCTACTTGATTCTTCCTGGACGCTGAACAGGAGCTTGAGATACAGAGGGCTGTCAAACTGCTCTGTTAAACACTTAAGCCATCCATGGCTGGCAAAGCTAAAAGACTGTAACACATGTCCTCTGGTACTCCAGGAGTCATGGGTATCCCCCTAGACACTGCTGTAGGGCTGCACAGAGTTCTGCTCCTGCCAGTGCCCAGAAGCACTCATCCCAGGCCCTGCACCCATTCACCTGTGTCCCTCACCCCCTGCATTTTATAAGGGGTTGAGCACTGTGGGCTGAGTAAACAAGCCAACCTCTTTTAAAGTCCTGCAAAGAGGTCAAGGTAACAATTCTGTTTCACTATCAGACTTACAGAGTAGGGTAATGTGTTATATGGTAGGATCAGTTGATCCTGGTTAACTGCTATTGTCATGCTTCCTTTGATATAAAGGGGGCCAATGCAACCAACTTGTCACAAAGTTGATCTTTATTTGAGGGCTCAGCGTCAGTCTCTGCTGCTGGCAGATCTGATGTAATCAATAGCTGCAGTAATTAGATTAATGTTGATAGGAGGAATCTGTACTGTTGAGCCTGTATAGAGCCTCCACCTCCACCACCATGACCATTCTTTGGAGGTTCATTGTGTGCATTGGAATGAACAAGATAAAAGAAGCTAGCTAACTTAGATGAGTTTTTCTGTAACCTGGTTGTTTGAATCCTCCTCTTTATTTTATGCTCATCTGGATGTATCTAGAAGCCTCTTCCCCACTATTTTTTGAATCTGATCTTCCAATCTTATTCTGGGTTCTTGACCCACCACACACCCTACAGGGCACTTTCCAAAATATTATATATAGTCTTCTTTCAGACCACTTCTCTATCCACAAAGGCTGCTTGAACCCCAGCCCTGGAGGATTTTCCTTCATCATTGCTTTTCAGGGCAACACCTGAGTAGGTCTATAGTACAGCGGCAATTCATTTTTAGCTCATTACAACATATTAAGCCAACTCATCTATAGAACTAGGCATAAAAGAATGCCTTTAATAATCCTATATGTTTGGAGATTTTAAATAGCATACCACTAAATGACCCTTTGGTTAACAAAAAAAAGAGGAGGACTCATGAAATACTTGGTACTATGTATCAAGTCTATGGAACATTACTAAAGTAATTCTTATGAAAACAGTATAGTTTTGAATATATTTACCAGAGAACTGAAACAATTAAAAATAAATGAGTTAAGAGTTCAAGAAGCTAGAAAGGACAGAAATAAAAGAGATAGAGACATAATAAAATAGAGAACAGCAACAACAAAAAAAATCCACAAAGCAAAAGCTGGTTCTTTGGGAAGACACATAAGATGGACATATAAACATTGATGACTTAGAACCTCTCTAGGTAGTAAGCCCAGAGACAATCTTATACAGGCACATAAAGAAACAGATACAAGTTTCTCACATTATTACTTATGAAAGTGAGGACTTGAAGGCACCTTAGTTGGTCATCACTGAGATAATAGATTGGTTAAATGTGGTGATGCATGTTACAGAATGTTATGAAGTAGTCAAAAATGATGAATTAGGTGTAATCAAACCACATGGGTAGATGTTGAAAACATGCTGTTAAGTAAAAACAAACAAAAAACAAACAAGAAAAACTTACTGTAATATCATCTGTATAAATTAAAAACAAGTGAAGACAAAAGAAATATGAGTTTCTTAAAGATACAAAAATCTCCTAGAATATACCCTGGGGAGAAAGGAATATATTTGAAAGGGATTCAAATCTGAAGAGGAAATAAAATTAAGGTAAAGGAGACAAAAATCAAACCAGAGAAGGGTTGTACAAATAATCACAGCATAACATGATCCAAAAGTAAGACTAACAAGTATTTTTGCCAGAAGTTAAAAAAATCATGTTATATCACTATTTACTATTAATTATGTGAAATAGAAATTATATTTCATATAATATAAATATCATACTCTTTCATAGAGTTAAGTTAATGGACATCTCTCTTTGAAGGATTTTGGGATTCGCTTTCTGATTCAGGTTTTCCCTTGGGTTTTAATTTGCTTTATCTGTGAGTAAACTCTAGCCATAATATTCTCAATCCCCTATTTGATAATCAAATATGATCAATTTAAATTGAATAAGTATTTATCCAGTTTAAGCCTTTAGATCATCATTCCAAATGAGTCAATTAAAATAATAACATGCAATGAAAAAAGTCACTAGTATAATTTGTAAATGGAAAATACAGAAAGCATCTTGTACTTAAAGATAGCTAAACAGAATATATTTTTTCTTATGTATCAAATATACTAGCTGATATTTCTAGATTTTGTAATTCTCACCATTTATTTACATAATACAATGAGAAATGCTTTTCTAGCAAACAGCAAAATAAAATTCTAAAAAATAGGTGTTCAGCGGAATAAAACATTTTATTGCATCATAATCAATTTTATTATTATAAATTTTGTTAGGTTTTATGTTTAAATAGGAAAGTTGGAAATCTTGGGAAAATGTAGTTAAATATTAAACTATTCTAAAAATAATTAATTATATTATCTGATCC
Source organism: Cacajao melanocephalus (assembly GCA_963573385.1). NCBI lineage: Eukaryota > Metazoa > Chordata > Mammalia > Primates > Pitheciidae > Cacajao > Cacajao melanocephalus. Next base: position 18,837 of record CAUYLG010058924.1, read on the forward strand.
TAAAGTCTTAGCTTTATACCATATTTTAAAGTTTTAATTATCTTTTTTACTTTAAAATATTTTAATGCTCTTTAAAGTAGCTGTATCTTAAGGCATTTTTAGATTAATATCTAAATGCTTATTTACTTATGCTCCAAAAACTGTGACTATTTTTAATGGAGATACTATTTATCTCTATTTTAGATACTTACAGAACGTAACAACCAAATTATCTATTCATGAATTTTCCATTATATTGAAACTGGTGATAGCTTTGTCTTAAGCCAAACATAGCTTTGTACAGAAACAGACATACTTAAATTTGGTGATCAGTTTTGGAATCCAGACAGAATAGAACTTTCCTTTATGCAAAAATAATTGTCCCAAAGAAATCTTGGCTCCAGGATCTGAAGTTATCAAGGCTGTCAGAGGTCTAATGACAGATAGCCCATGAAAACCATTTGCTAAATGAATCATTTGTGTTGAAAATATAATTTACATAATTGATTATACTGGGAATATAGCTGGTACTCAAGTAATACTTTTGAAGGAATGAAGCGCCAACATGTATAATTATAGCATAGCATTTTCTTTTAAATAGTCTTCATTGAACTATTCTGTCTGGAATAGTAACAGGAAAGTTCAGAAGGCAGGAGGTAGAGCCTGGAAGATGGTGCAGATAGGGATAAATGTGAGTTTTGTCTATAAAAGGCCTCCAGTTGAGTAGGTGTGAGGTGTTATATGCCCTTGAACATGAGACTAGGTGACTTTTAGAACAGTTGTGGATCAGATGTAAACATACATACCAATGCATTCATGTTATTTGGTGAGCTACCGAGATTTTATTGCAATTAGTTTCACTTTCGGTTTCTCACAGTGTAAGGGTCTAGTTTGGCAGTGTTGCCTTCCAGGCACTGCTGCCCTACTGGCATCAACTGTTCAATTCTACCTCCCTTTAAATCTCTTTAACAAACGACTAGTATCCTATACCAAACCTTTTACAACCTTTTACCAAACCTTTTTCTGATCAGTGCTGAGTAGAAGCTTTGGCTAATTCTGCATGTTTAATTCACCTGGGGTTTTTTTTGTTTGTTTTTTTTGCCCAGGGTTTATCTGACAATAATTTTCTCATCCTCAAGTATCTGTTCTTGCTGTGATTTTTCAGAACATGATCTGCCTCCTGTCACACACGGTGTTTGTGGGGAATCTCCCCTGTTGAGTTCTACATCTTAACTTCCCTAGATTTTGTGTTTTGTTCTTAGGGCTGCCGTGATGTATAAATTAGCCCTTCCAATGCATCAGGTGTGGAGTTTTATGATTTTACATATACGATTAAATTTCCTAATTCCTCTTTGATCTGTGAGCTCCTCAAGGCCAGAGTGGTGACTTATCCATCTTTGTATGTCCAGTATCTAGATCACAACCTGAAATATGGCAGGAATTCAGTAATAGCTGAAGTGAACAGAAAGAGGAGCAGATTGGGAATTGGACTTGGGAGAAGTTTATTCTAATGGTCAAATTCTTTTCATACTATATGTCATATTTATTGCCAAGTTATTTTATAGCACTTTCTTTTTATGTATATATTTGCTACCAGCCTCACAAAAAAGTAGAAATTACTATCCTCATTTTATTTAAAAAAAAATAAAATAGTAAATCTAGTAGTTTGCCTGAGGTGAAACAAGATTAAGCAGAAAAATTTAATTCTATTTTAAAAGTCTTAGCTCTTCTATTCCAATTCAGCTGATAAAGAATAAATATGGAATTTCTCCCAATTCCAACATGTTATCAACCATGGAAGCAGGAATATTTGGGGGAAAACTGCCTGTTCAGAATAGGAGGCTGGGCAAGATGGCTCACCCTTCTATTACCAGCACTTTGGGAGACTGAGGTGGGAGGCTCAGTTAAGGCCAGGAATTCGAGAGCAGCCTGGACAACATAGTAAAACCTAGTATTAGTTTGTTTTCACACTGCTATAAAGAACTGCCCTGAAACTGGGTAATTTCTGAAGGAAAGAGGTTTAATTGTCTCACAGTTCCACTTGGCTGGGAAGGCCTCAGGGAACTAACAAAAAATCATGGCAGAAGGGGAAACAGGTATCTTCTTCACAAGGCGGCAGGAGAGAGAGAAATGAAGGAGGAACTTTCAAACACTTATAAAACCAACAGATCGCATGAGAATTCACTCACAATCATGAGAACAGCATGAGGAAACCACCCCCATGACCCCCTCGCTTCCTCCCTCAACACATGGGGATTACAGGTCTCTTCCTCAACATGTGGGGATTACAATTTGAGATGAGATTTACGTGGGGACACAGAGCCAACCCATATCAAATCTCATCTCTACAAAAAAAAAATCAAATGAATAATAAATAAACAAGTTTTAAAAAATAAATAAGAGGCTGTTGGATTTTACCTAATAGGGCCTGGATTACCATTCAAACAAACAGACCTAAAGGAATTCTATGCCAACCTAGCCACCCAGAAATAGAAGGGAGAAGGAGCAAAAAGGAGTATAGGCAATTATGTCTATATTTAACATTCAAGAAGTCATCAAAAAAGACCCAAGAAGGTCTGATTTTATAAACTGTCTTTCCAGCATACCACAAACCAAATAAAACTCCAGGGAAAAAATGATCTACTTTCTGGTTATCTATTGCATTTTATCATTTATTCTGGTTGTCTATCTCTACATATCGAATTACCTTGAGATTTAGCAGTACCAAACAACAAGTTTCATTACATTATATCTCACAATTTTGTGGGTAAAGAAATTGAGCAGATATGAACTGAGAGAATCTTCTTCTCCGTGTGAGATTGATTGAGATCATCACTGGCACCTTTGTTAAAAAGTCTGAAAGGCTGATTTCAGCTAAAACCATTGAGCAGAGCACCAACATGTGCCTTACCATCATAGCAGTTGCAAGATAATATTTCTTACATGACGACCTAGAGCTCCCAGAAAGAGTTTTGTAAGTAACAGTTAGTAAAAGCTGCGCGTTTCTTAAAGCCTGGTCCTACAGACTGGCATAGCGTATTTCTGTTGTAGTCTATTTGTCAAAATAGTCATTAAGCCCACTATGATTTAAAGTGAGGTGACATAGATCTTCATGTTATGATGGAAGGAATGTCAAGGAATTTGGGGTCATACTTAATCCATCACATAGCCCAATTAACTTTTAACAGTTCTTGCTTGCAGATGATATTTTTCAAAAAATATTTTTCTTATTCAAAACCAAAAAGGAAGAAAGAAAGCTTTTTGTTCCTCTCGGCTCTGAGTACTACTGTTTTTTTTTTTTTTTTT
>CAUYLG010058925.1:0-28472 GCA_963573385.1 Cacajao melanocephalus
TATATAATATATAAAATTATATAATATTATATAATATATAATATATAAAATTATATAATATATATTATATAATGCTATATAATATTATATAGCATATTCATATTGTTGTAAATGACAGGATTTTATTCTTTTTATGGCTGAATGGTACTCCATTGTTTATATGTACTACATTTGAACAACATTATCTTAAATAAAATAAGCCAGGCACATCCATTTGTGAGAGCTAAAATTAAAGCAATTTAATTCATTGAGAGCAGAATGATGGTCACCAGAATCTGGAAAGGATAATGGCAAGTGGAGATAGTGGGGATGATTAATGGGGAAAAAATAGAGTGAATGAGATCTAGTATATGATAGAACAACAGGGTAACTACAGTCAACAGTAATTTATTGTACATTTTAAAATTATTAAAAGAGTATAATTGGAATGTTTGTAAAACAAAGAAATGATAAATGCTTGAGGGGGTGGATACTCCATTTATGGTGATTATTATATGCCTGTATCAAAAGATCTCATGTACCCCATAAATATATAGACCTACTATGTACCATAAGAATTAATTAAACCATAAGAATTAAAACTTTAAAAATAGTAGTAATTATCACTCATGGGAGACACAAGTTTTGGGGATCTGAGTCAGACAGATGGGTCTGAGCTGAGCCCTAAGAGAAAGAAATTCGTTCCATACATAGGATGACAGAGTGGAAGGATTTTAGCTTGGGAGCAGCATGATTAAAGCCCAGTAGAATGCTAAGAATTGGTTTGTTTCTGGGCCAATGTGATCAGAGAGAGAGAAAGAGAGAGGTACAGGCAGACATCCAGAACCACAGACTGGAACAAGATAGGGCTCCCAAGGTGGGGCCAACTCCCAGAAAGAATGATTAAGGTACATCAAAGCCTGATTCTCACTTCTCCAGGAAGGCTATCCTGCCCCTGCTTCTGGAACACAGTTCTCTTCCACTAGTCTACATCCCTAAAGGTCTGGCTTGTTTATAATCAAAGGTAAGTAAACAGCAAAGGTTACAATTGAGCATGTAAAACTTCAGGGAAATCATCAATGGGCAAGTAGATTTTATTATCAATCAAGTAATTGTATTCACATTTTTACTGTCACTCTTTCTCTCTCTCTCTCTCTCTCACACACACACACACACACACACACACACACACACCATTCCTTAACACACACATTCATAGAATGCTGTCATGTGCAATTGAACAACCCTCTTCAGGTACACGTGGGATGGATGCCCATGACAGTGAGGTAGCCTGCTGAAAGAATGCCACTGATACCAGGGTAAAATTAAAATGTTGGTTCAGCAAGAAATGCTCCAAGGTAGCATGCAAATATAGTTGACTTCCAGCTGTGAATTTTAAGCAATATGCTGGAATACGCTCAGATCTTCACTATTGTCTTAGTGCACCATCAGGTGTACTTGTACAGGTCTATTGATAACTTATTTACAGGAATCTTAAATGCCTGACAAATACCTAGCCACCTTCTGGGGAAAGAAGCTCTTGGTGACTATCAAGCCACTTTCCTTTGGGGGAAAAAAAAAAAAAAATATATATATATATATATATATATATATATGCATTCATTATTTTATGTTATTTTATTTTACTTTATTTTTTCAAGATGGAGTTTCGCTCTTGTTTCCCAGGCTGGAGTGCAGTGGCACGATCTCAGCTCACTGCAACCATGCCTCCTGGGTTCAAGCAATTTTCCTGCCTCAGCCTCCTGAGTAGCTGGGATTACAGGCACCCGCCACCATGCCCAGCTAATTTTTATATTTTTAGTAGAGGCAGAGTTTGGCCACATTGGCCAGGGTTGTCTCGAACACCAGACCTCAGGTCATCCTCCCACCTTGGCTTCCCAAAGTGCTGGGATCATAGGCATGAGCCGCCACACCTAGCCTATTTTAAGTTAATTTTTGCCAGGGACTTTAAAAGAGTGAAGGAAACTAAATATGAACTGCGCATAAGGGGGTACAGTTATTTTTCAAATCACTGATATAAACTCTTGCCATAGTAATACTCCATAGCCCATGGAGCTCAGATACTCCAGTCAAGTATCTTCTTTTAGGAAATATAAATTAAGGGTGAGCAAAAACAAAGCAGAGAACTCATCTCATGGTTGCATATGCCAAGTAGTCTAGTGCAATTTTTTCTACACACACTAGGTGGCTACCTGGGACCCAAGAGAACTCTATTGCTAATGAGTCTATCTTTTCTTCCTGACATTAATTCAGCTTATATGATCGAGTCACTCCCGTATGTTAGTCACTTATTCAGGGGTTGAAGATATAGCAGAAGAAAATAAACAGGACCCTTGTATCGCTGTATCTTACATTCTAGTGGACGGAAAGACAATACACATTAAACAAAGAAATACTTTAACTGTAGGTGGTAGCAATTTCTGTTATAAAAATACAAGAAGGTATTTGGATTAGAGAAAGAACTGTTTTAGATATTATGATTGGTGGAAATTCTTTTAAGAAAGTTGTATTTGGGGGTAAGTACTAAATGATACAAAAGCCTTAAGCATGTAAATATCTGGCATAGACATATGTTTGGCATCGTTCAGAAGCAGCAAGGCCAGTGTGAGCAGAAAACAATGAGAAAAGAGTACAGCAGAAGATAGAAAACTCAGTGGGAGCAGATCCGGTAGAGCCTTCTAGACTCTGGCAAGAAGTTCTGGATCAACTTGTCAGCACTCTAAAAAGTAACTGGAGGATTTTAAGCCAAGGAGTGACATTGATGCCTCATATGAACAGTTTACTTCAGTGCCGTATGGAGAACGGGTTGTGGGGAGAAAGTGAAGCAGAGAGGCGAGTTAGAAAGTTGTTCTTGGAAATATCAAGGGATCATCACAAACCATTTTAAACTGAGGTCATGGGAGTTTCTTATGTATTCAGCCTACCGAATGATCCACTATGTATTCATTTCTTTCTATAAATGAGATATATAACAGCATATTGCAAGGCATTCTAATAAGGTATACTGATCCTAAATTGAACATTGTTTTTGCTTTTTCTGTCATTGTTATAAGACCTTTCTCCTAATTTTCCTTTTGTTTACAGATAGATTTCCCTGTGGTAAACAACAAAGAGACAAATGTTTGATTTTCAGCTCAATCACCTTTGCCAGAGATCTTGGACATACCTCTTAGCCATTTTGGGTCAGTCTCTTTACCCGAGAATGAATGTGGTCAGTATAGGTTTCCCTGGTTCTGAAATTATATCATTGTTTAGATCATAGACGTATTTAGAGCATGGCCTCAATTAGCTTTGTCATTTATAATTCAGAAGGGAAAATGAATTGACCATGAGGCCAGTGACCTAAATACTGGTTGTACATTTATAATGGCTTCAAATAATAGTTTCATTTCTTTTATTGCACTAACTACTCTCTAAAGTTATCCAGTTCATTTTTATTTCTCCAATTATAATGAATGTTTCATAAGAGCAAGGACCTTACCCATTTTTTCACACCCGTATATTTAGCCTGTAAAAGAGTATTCATAATATATTAGATGTTCAATTAATACATGTTGAATGGATGAATGAAAGATTTGCTACCTTGGTGGAAATTCCTATGCATTGGGGAAGTAATAAAGATTTCAAAAATCTCAAAATTTCCTTAGAGGAGCTATATCTGGACTACAGTGAAATAGAGATACCCTACCTTTCTTAGAGTATCTCTTAGTCTCATCTATATAGATGCTCTGGGCAGGTGTTGGGGTAGGGTAGAGTACAACTTTCAAAACAGCATGAGCTGTGAAAGAACATAAAAATAAAGAGGAAAGAATAATTCTAAACTCATTGTATGAGGTCAGCATTACTCTGATACCAAACAAGACAAAGACACAATAAAAACAGAAAACTACAGGCCAATACCACTAATGAATTTATTAACAGATGCAAAAATCTCTAATGTAATATTAGCAAACTGAATTCAACAACACTTTAAAAAGATTATCCACTATTATCAAGTGGGATTCGTCCCAGGGATGCAAGAATGTTTTAACACGTGAAACCCAATAAACATAGCACATTAATTATATTAGCAGAACCAAGAACAAAAACCGTGTGATTATTTCAATAGATGCATAAAAAGCATTAGATAAATTCAATATACTTTCATGATAAAAACTCTCAACAAATTGGCTATAGAAGAAACATACCTCAAAACTTTGTTTTTATAAAACAATATCAAAACATATGTAATATATGAACTCATCAAAATTTTTCTTCAGTATATGCTAGCTGTGTGTCTCTCAGGTATGGCCAACCCACAGCTATCATCATACTGAATGAAGAAAATTGAAAAGCATTTTCACTAAAATCTGGAACAAGACAAGATGCCCACTTTCACCAATTTTATTCAACATAGGCCTTCCAATATTAACTTCCAGAGTGCTTAGACAAGAGAAAAAAATAAAGAGCATCCAAATGGCAACAAAGAAGTCAAATTGTTTTTTGTTTGTTTGTTTTTGTGGACTACATGATCCTATATTTAGAAAAACTTAAATCGGCCAAAAACGTTTAACACTGATAAACAAATTTGGTAAAGTTGCAGAACACAAAATCAACATATAAAAATCAGTAGCATTTCTATATGCCAAAAGCAAACAATCTAAAAAGAAATTAAGAAAGCAAGTCCATTTACACTAGCTCCGAAAAAGATAAAATACCTAAAAATACATTTAACCAAAGATATAAAACATCTCTACAATGAAAAGTATAAAACACTGGTAACAGAAATTGAGTAGGTACCCAAAAAATGGAAAGATATTCCATGTTTGTGGATTAGAATTAATATTTTTTAAATAGTCATACTACCCAATCTACTGACTTAATGCAGTCCCTATCAAAATGCCAATGCCATTTTCTCAAAAATAGAAAAGAGAATCCTAAAATTTATATGAAACTACAAAAGGCCCCAAGTAGTCTAAGCAACATAAGTAAGAAGAACAAAGCTGGAGGCATCACACTCCCTGACTTCAAAATATACTACAAAGCTATGCTAACTAAAACATTATAATATTTGTATAAAAAAAGATACATAAACCAATGGAACAGAATAAGACTCAGAAATAAATCCACATATTTACAGCTACCTTATTTTAAATTAAGGTACCAAGAATATACACTGGGAAAGGGACACCCTGTTCAACAAGTGGTGCTGGAAAATTGGATACCCATACGCAGAAAAATGAAACTAGACCCCCTATCTCTCACCATATACAAAAATAAACAAACTGAAATGTATTAAAAATGTGAAAGCAATACCTAAAAGTGGTAGTGACAGGAAACAGATTCCTAGGCAGACAGAGACAAGTCTCCAGTGGGGCTCAACCTTCAGGCCAAGAACAGTCTGAAGCCTAAAAACCGAGCTCATTCTGGATAGAGTTCACAACCGGAGTGAAAACTTCCATTCCTGTCTTACCCACGTTCTCTCTATTGATTCCTGCTGAATGATGCCTTCTAACCAACCAAATGACATATGATTCAACCCACCCATGGTCCAACAGCATGCATTCTCCCATTCTAAGCCAAACAAAACCCCAGATGCAGCCTCGCAAATGGCAACCCACTTTCAGGTCCCGTCTCTCTGCCAAGAGCTTTCTTTTTGTCACAAAATAAAATTCTACTCGGCCTTACTCACTCTCCAGTGGCCATGTACATTATCCCTCTTGGTCACAGGACAAGAACCCAGAACTCACCAAAATCTGAAAGCAAAAGAGTTGTAACACTTCTGCTTGCCAAGCTGCAGATGGTGGGAATAAAAGAGCTGTAACACTCCCTCCCACTTGCCAAGCTGCAGGTGGTGGGAATAAAAGAGCTGTAACACTCCCTCCCATTGCCAAGCTGCAGGTGGTGGGAATAAAAGAGCTGTAACACTCCCTCCCACTTGCCAAGCTGCAGGTGGTGGGAATAAAAGAGCTGTAACACTCCCTCCCACTTGCTGAACTACAGGAGTGAAAAAGCCACAACATTTCTGGGGGCTCATTCAGGATCTTCAGAAGGGTGAGTAAGAGTGGACCTATGACACTTTAGTTTCATTGCGAGGTTACTGTCCTCAGATTTTTTTTTCAAAAACAGATAAAACACCAGGCCTCTGTCAGCCAGTTCAGAGTGGATAGAACAGCTGCTGGTCTACAAGACTCAGGAGACAGGCTTTCTGGGAAGGAGCCCTCCACCCTCAGATGTTGGGAATGTTGGCTTTGTTCAAATTCAGTTTCCCTACACGGATGTCTAGCCATTGCATGGGATCAGAATAATTTCCTGGGGATACTGAAAGTACCTGCCTAAGTCCACACCTTGGCATTACCTGAGAGCTCCTGGACCAGCTCCAACCCCCTGACAGCCCATTCAGGTATTGGACCAAGACTTCCAATCTTTCTTATCACATTTTCTTTCTTTTGAGACTCTTTTGGCTGCTATCCTTTCTTTATACACAACGTTGCAGGTGTTTTTGCAACCCAAAGAGGTAATTTTACTGGGTAGAATGAATACTTGGCTTAGTCATCAGGAGAGTAAACCAGAACAATGTTTCTGTCTATTCATAGAAACAGGGATGTAATGATTAAGAGAGTTTTCTTTCCCCTGTTGAAAAAACCCATTAGTACAGTACAAGAGACTTTTTCCTCCTTTGCATTTTTGTTGTTGTTGTTCCAACATGTCAGGTGTCAACATAATCCTGTGAATACAGGGAGACTTTAAATGTGAGGGAGGAATTTTTTTCCTCTGGGGAGGCATTTTATTAGACCAGGTCCCTAATTCCAGGGATTCACTTTCTTTGTTTGAGGAAGATCTGGTCCCACAGCTTCACCTTAGCATTACTCCAGTGTATTTTCCAAGCTTTGATTTGAAGCCCTAAAAGGAAAGCTAGATCTGAGGGACCCAGAGGCAGTCAACAGTGGAAGGCTATGTCACAGTGCAGGTAAGCATGACTATCCCTGCTGACTAGGCCTTCCCACTTCATGGGTAGAGGTCGTGCTCACATTCCTGGGTGAGCTCACCCATGGTGCCAGTACCAGGTAATGAGATTTGGAGGATGCCTCAAATTCAAGATGAGGAAGGGAGAGATTAAGAGATGCCTTTTCTCCCTTCTCTCTTTTCAGATGGGTAGCAATCTATCCTCAGCCTGCACTCTGCTCAAGTGCATCCTGAATCACTGGGACTCCTTTGACCCTCAGACTCTGAAGAAATAATGTCTTACATTCCTTGTACAATGGCTTGGCCAGGTTATAATCTACAGATGAAGAAGCTTGGCCTCTGGAGGGAGTAACAATTTTAATACTATCCTGCAGCTCTATCTTTTCTACAAACACAAGGGCAAATGGTCCGGTGTCCCATGTGCAGGATTTTGTTGCCTTGTAGGATAATCAGGACCTCTGCCAACATTGTAGGATTGATCCAGTTCTCCTTGTGGTCATCTCAGGAGAGTCTGCAAAGGACTATCCTAAGGGACTAGGGCAGCAAACCTCTGAGGTGCCTCCAGTGGGGGAATAAGCTCCCTCTGATCCTGCTCCTCCCGGTCCTTCCTGTTCTGTCTACCCAGGTTCTCTCTCAAGCTTGTCCCATCCTAGAAATTCTCATTTTAGGAAGGTCCCAGCCTCACTCATGCCCCCACAAACGATGCCTTGTGAATATGACCTCATTAAAGTACAGGTCCCCCTTTTGCTATAGGACTTAAGACAAATTAAGAGGGATCTTGGTAAGTTTTCTGATGACCCTGACAGTTACATAGAGGTCTTCCAGAATTTAACCCAAGTATTTGAACACCTCTGGAAAGATGTTCTGTACTTTTAAATCCAACTGTTGACTATGGCTGAGAAACAGGCAGCCCTGAAAGTGACAGAGAAGTTTGGAGATAAACTTTGTATCTCATATAGAGCCAAGGAAGGGTAAGAGCATTCTTCAATTGGAAAAACAGCACTATCACTGGAGGACCCTAAATGGGACCCCAGTGATGACATGGGAGAATGGAGGAGGAAACACTTTTAGATGCACATATTGGAGGGCTTATGAAGGACTAGAACTAAGCCTATAAATTACTTCAAACTATCCATGATAGACCAGGGCTCATATTAGAAGCCTGCTGGCTAAGAGAGGCCTTGATAAAGGATACCCCTTTATCCCCTGATTCAGTTGAGGGACAGATAACCCTAAAGGATAAGTTTACTCAGGTGGCCCCTCATATCACGAGGAAGCTGCAGAAACAGGCCATGGACCAGATAGTACTTTAGAGGACCTCTTGAAAGTGGCCATCTCAGTCTTTCACAATAGGGATCTAGAGAAGGCTCAAGAGAAATAGACACAAGATAAAGGCAGAGGCTCCAATGGCTGCTTTGCAGGCTTACACACCTCAGAATACCCAAGAGGCACCTATTAACTGCTACAAATGTGGCAAGCCAGAGCACTTTAAGAAAGACCACCTAAGCAACATGAGGAAGCCACCCCAACCCTGTACAATCTGCTGAGGGCACCATTGGAACACAGACTGTCCCTAGAGACACAGATCACCAGGTCCAGAGCCAGTCTCCTAAATGGTCCGGCAGAACTGATGAGTTCCAGGGCTCTTCTCCCAGCTCTGATGACTCAGACTGCCATTACCATCCAGGAGCTTCAGGTGATTCTGAAGGTCACACAGAGGAAGGTGAACTTCCTCCTGGATACCAGAGCCACTATTTCTGTTTTCCTCTCCAGTCCAAGCCTCCCCTCCTTTCTTAGCATGACTGTGAGGGATATTTCAGGAAAGCCTTTAATCTGATATATTTTCCCAACCCTTTAGTTGTAGTTCTGAAGACCTGTTGTTTACCCTTGCCTTTTAAATCATGTCTGAAAGCCCAACTCCTCTGCTAGGCAGGGATATTTTAGCTCATGTAGGAACCACCATCCCTATGGACCCAGGACAGATTATTTATCTCCCCCCTAGTGGGGACTGATAATCCAGAAATTTGGGCAACTCAAGGGAAAATTGGCCAAACAACAACCGCTGTACCAGTCTGGATCCACCTTAAGAATCCCACTTATTTCCCTAATGAGAGACAATTTACCCTAAAACCAGAAGCTAAGAAAGGGCTAGATGCCACCATTATAACTTGAGGATGCAGGGCCTCCTTAAACCCTGCAATAATCCGTGCAATACCTTTATATTGGGGGTACAGAAACCCAACAGGGAATGAAGACTGGTCCAGGACCTCCATCTCATTAATGAGGCTCTGGTTCCAACTCATCTGGTGGTTCTCAATTCTTATACCTTGCTAACTCAAATACCTGAGGAATCTAAATGGTTCACAGTCATGGACCTAAAGGATGCCTTTTTCTGCATATTGCTGTACTCTGACTCACAATATTTGTTTGCATTTCAGGATCACTCCAACCAGATCACCCAGCTGGCCTGGAGGGTATTACCTTAGGGATCGGGAGACAGCCTCAACCTGTTTGGGCAGGTATTATCAAGGGATCTCTCTGAGTTCTTTCATCTTCAGCTTAAAGTTTTCCAATATATAGATGACATTCTCCTGTGTGCCCCAACTGAGGAAATCTCTCAGGAAGGCAGTAAGGCTCTTAATTTGCTGGCTAACAGTGGATATAAGGTCTCAAAACCTGAGGCTCAGCTCTGTCAGTTTTCAGTGAAGTACCCAGGTATAGTCTTGTCAGAGGAAACTAGGGTGCTGAGTGAAGAAAGGATTAAGCCCATCTCCTCCTTTCTCCTTGCCCAAACCCTCAAACAACTAAGAGGATTCTTGGGCATTTCAGGATTCTGTAGATTATGGATACCTAGGTGCAGTGAGATAGCTTGCCCCTTATCTCACCTAGTAAAGGAAATTTAGGCTGTTAAGACTCACTCTCTAATTTTGGAACCAGAGGCTAAAAGGGCCTTTGACCAATTGAAACAAGCCCTACTTGAGTCACCAGCACTTAGTCTTCCAATAGAAATACATTCAATCTTTATGTATCAGAAAAAAAGGGAATGGCCCTGGGAGTTCTAACCTAGCCCTGAGGTTGAACCCAGCAACCCTATTAGTCAGTGTTCTCTAAAGGGACAGAACTAATAGAACAGATGTATATGTGAAAGGGAGTTTATTGAGGATAATTGAATTACACTATCATAAGGTAAAGTCACATGATAGGCCATCTGCACATTGAGGAGCAAGGAAGCCAGTGGTAGATCAGTCCAAGTCCCAAAACCTCAAAAGTAGGGAAGCCTGCAGTGCAGCCTTCAGTCTGTAGCCAAGGCCCAAGAGCCTCTGGAAACCACTTGTGTAAGTCCAAGAGCCCAAAAGCTGAAGAAGAACTGGGAGTCTGATATTTGAGGGCAGGAAGCATCTGGCATGGGAGAAAGATGAAGGCTGGAAGACTCAGCCAGTCTGCTCTCCATCTTCTCCTGCCTGCTTTATTCTAGCCACACTGGCAGCTGATGAGACGGCGCCTACCCAGATTGATGGTGGCTCTGCCTCTCCCAGTCCACTGACTCAAATGTTCATCTCCTTTGGCAACACCCTTACAGACACACCCAGGAACAATACTTTGCATTCTTCAATCCAATCAAGTTGACACTCAATATTAACCATCACAAGCCCATAGACTACCTAAGCAAGGAGCTTGATTTGGTGACTAAAAGATGGCTGGCTTGTCTGCAGGCATTTGCAGCAGTAGCTTTGCTGGTGCCAGAGGCTAATAAGTTAACCGTGGGGAATGACTTAACCATGGTTACCGCACATAATGTGGCAGGACTGATGTATTCTAAGGAGAATATCCGGCTAACAGACAACTGCCTCCTCAAATCTCAAGCTCTGCTATTGAAGGGATCTACAGTCCAGTTAAGGAGCTGTCTTTCCCTAAAACCAGCCAACTTCCTCCCAGAGGACTCTGAGAAGCCTGAACATGACTGTGAACAGATAGTAGTGGAAACCTGTGTATCTGGAGAGGATCTCAAAGAACCCCCCTGAGAAGACCCAGACTGGACTCTCTTTATGAACAAGGTTCTTCTGTAGAACAAGTGATCCATAAGGCAGGGTATGCAGTAGTCACCCTGAATGACACTACTGAGAGCAGGACTCTCTCCTTAGGCACAAGTGCTCAAAGAGCTGAGCTAATTGTCCTCACCAGGGTGCTTGAACTAAACTAAGGGAGAGCAGTTAACATGTATTCTGATTTTAAGTATGCTTTCCTAGTCTTCCATGCCCATGCCACTATCTGGAAAGAGAGGGACTTCCTCACAGCTAATGGGTCTCCCATTAAATACTATCACGAAATTAACAGACTGCTATCCTCATTTTTCGTTCCACAGGAAGTGGCAGTAATACATTGTAAAAGCCACCAAAAGTGGATGAATGAAATAGCCAAGGGAAATAAACTGTCAGACCAAGCAGCTAAATTGGCAGCAAGAAGCCCCAGATTTCTGATCCACTTGAGGCTCTTCTGCTCTGGAGGGTGCTCCATAAGAGAAATGAAACCTCAATATTTTCCTGCAGAAATAGAATGGGCCACCTCTCAGAAATAGACTTTCAGCCCTTAGGGTGGCCTCAACTGGAGGATGGCAAACTTCATCTACCAGATTCCAGCCAATGGGAGTTCTTAACATTCTTCCCAAGCCTCTCACCTAGGAAAAGATAGACTATCAGTTGTCTCAAAGGTTCTCAGGTAAAAATCTGCTAAAAATCATAAAACAGGATGTTAATGCTTGTGAGACTTGACTTAAAAATAATTCCTTCAACTGGTAGCTTATCTTCTCTTCTCCAGAACCCAAAGAATGAGTGGCTGCCTGGAAGAAGAATGGCAAATGGATTTCACCCATATGCCAGAGATAAGGGGCATCCAGTACCTCCTGATATTGGTAGATACCTTCACTAACTGGGTAGAACCATTTCCATGTCAGACAGAGAAAGGCTCTGAGGTGATAAAGGTACTAATTAATGAAATAATTCCTTGCTTTGGACTCCCTAAGCATCTCAAGAGTGATAATATGATCCCACGTTCCAGGCAGCTGTTCCCCATGGTCTCAAAGGCACTAGGCATACAATACCATCTTAATTGTGCTTAGAGACTACAATCCTTGGGAAGGGTAGAAAAGACAACTGATATTATCAAAAGCCACCTTAGAAAACTGTCTCAAGAGACTCATCTCCCCTGGATTACTCTTCTTCCCATGGCCCTACTACGTGTTAGAAACACTCCTTCAAAGCTGGGTTTCAGTCCCTTTGAAATGATATTTTCTCACCAATTATTTCCTGCTAGACCAAGAAATCTCTGATTTGATTAAACATGCAACTTCTTTGATTCATTTCCATCGAGAACTGAAACAATTCTCAAAGGTCCAAACCCATGAACTAGGGTCCCCTCTATTCAACCCAAGGGACATAGTACTGGGCAAGGGAAGAGGGTGGGCGGAGAGAGAGAGAGAACACACACGCGCGTGTGTGCATGCACATATTGTCACCAAGTGGGCACCCTATAAGCATGCTTTCTTGGCTGAGGTTTATTGAGCTCTAATTTTGCCAGCATTTCCTTGTATCAAACTATGACAATATGAAGGGAAGAAACTGTCTATATCCCCTTCCTATGCCAGTTTTGCTCAGTTCCAAGCACAGCAGTTTCCGCCTGGTAGACCTTCAAGATATAGAATGTGCATGATTGAATCAGCAAATTCCACTTGGCTCATACCTTATTTGGCCATCTTAAAAAAAAAATCTTCTAAAATAAACTTTCCACCCCTATCACTGACTCAAATCTCTTCCAATGTGATGATGTGTAATTTTGAACCAGCCTACTAAAACTCTAGCCAGAATTGGTTCCATAAATCCTCTTATATAACTTTAACTCATCTATAATTAATCATAATAATATGATTGTTAAATTCCATTTATTTCTAATACCATTAATCTTTCATATCAGACAATTTGTGGTATGCCAAGATTAGCAGAATAGTTTAATTAGCACATTCTATAAATCTAGAACATGATCTTGGATTAAATTCTGCTAATCCTCCTTATGCCATATCAGTAACTGCAATAAAAATCAGAAAAGTTCTTGCTCACACATGGTTCTTTTCTCTTATGGCTCTTTTCCTGGGAGCCGTGTTGAACTAGAAAGTATCTCTCCTAACATGTCTTCTACTCTTCCCTAAAATTTTTTGACTGTCATTTTTAAGTCAGCTTAAGTAAAATTTTAAAGAATTTAAATACACAGCAATTTTCATCAAAAGTTTTCATTTATGCTCACTGTATATAATAACCCTATAAATTATTATGCTTATTGTACAATTAAGGCAAGCTGCCTAGAACAAACACAGTGTAACTTTCACTGCATTCCACTTGTCGAGCCAAGGGCAGCTTCATGGACATATGATCTGTATAGTTGCACAAAATCTTGTGCATAGAAAGACCCTATGTTTGTGGCACGGTTGTTGTCATCCTGAGATTCTTAATAATCTTTGAACAAGGGGTCTTACATTTTTATTTTCCCCTGGGCCCCACATATTATGTGTTTGCTCCTGATCAAAGCAATTCACAGGCCAGCCCAGATTCCAGGAAAAGGAAAATAGGAGATAGATTTTACCTCTCAATGGGTGGAACAGCATATATGTTCAGGGCAGAAGGGAATTAATGGTGACCATCTTTGCGGAATATTTACCATATTCTTATTTTACTAATAAGAAAACTGAGGTGGAGAGACATTAAGTGCTCATGAAGACTGATGAATTCAGTCTTAAGGTTCTTAAAATAAACTGTATTGGTAGCTATTTCTGTGCTGGATTACAGTCTCTGCCCAATAACAATCAGACCTTGAAGAAAAAAGAGAAATTTTTTTAAAAATGGTATTAAGCCCTATACTTTTCCTAGTAAAACTCCTGCTTATATTGTCATTTTTCAAATTTTTAATTGGGAAATTTAGAGTTAGGGAATTATATTTTTGCCATTCTTTTAATATTAATGAACCACTTTATAAGCATAGAAAAAATTTGGACGCAATGACATTTTAATAACTCATTTATATTGGATATTAACTTACATTAAATTAGAGTAACAGCCATCATCACAATCAATCAGACCCTATCAAGTCCTCATAAAGCTCAATAATCTTCATAAATAATATGTTCATAGGCATTATATATGTATGTATATATGTATATAGACAGCTACGTAAAACATATTTATATGCATACATGTAGGTTTGTGTGTGTGTGTGTGTGTGTAAAATATATGCAGTATAAACCAAATGTCTTATCCTTTGGCAATATATAAATATATGAATTTCAATAGGCATCATTTTGATTTCATCTGCCAACCATAGCTGAGAGTCCCATTCCTCCAGACTACTAAACATATTTTGCTTTTTAGTATATTTTCACTTTTTAAACTAATTCTTACTGGGCCCAACTGTCTACACGCTGAGGATATAATGCAACTGCTTTCATGCTCATAAGAAGGACCTTACTGCTTTGTCCCAAGAACGTCCATGCATTGGTCAGGCTCTTTCCTCAGTTCTCCACAGGATATGACTTTTATTTTGAAGTTATGGAAAGGTCAGGGATATAGAAAGGCAAATTCTATCCAGAGAATAATTTCTTCCATTTTCACCTAATAATACATCCCTTGGAAACCTTTTGCAATTAACATATTAAAATCTAATTGATTACTTCTTAATTATTATAAATTCATGGAGCATAATTGCACATATGGAGCTACTTCATTGATTTAAAAACTGCTGCCTTGCTACTCAGTTGTATAGCATCATCATAATTGATTTAGTTTGTCACATAATTATTGACATTAGATTACTTTATGCTATCGCAAATAGAACTGCAATAAATGCCCTCTCTATAAACAATTCTAAGATAAAATTCTAGAAGGGCTATTGTTTTCGCAGGATATGATGTGTGTGTGTGTGTGTGTGTGTGTGTGTGTGTGTGTGTGAGGTTATATCAAAATTCCATCCAGAAAGATTGTACCAGGTTATACCCCCCAAAATTATTGTTACACATAGAGTAATACTTTAATACCTTTTGACATTTGCACAGTGTGATTAAAACCTAAATAGTAAAATAACAAAATAAATATTCAACAGTTTGAGTAACTTGTAGGAGTACTGAGATGTAACTGACAGCTACTGTCAGTTCAGATAAGATTTGGCTGACAAATATGAGGCCAAGTTTATGAAAACAACTTTTTCATGATACTCTGGGTCCTTTTAGATGGCTCCAATGGAGCTAGAGTCCACACAAGGGCTATTCCTCTTAAAGTTCACCTGTACTCCTAGGGACTGTTCGTAGGACTCACATCCCAAAGTGGTAAGTGCTTTACCATGTTTCACCCTTTGGTAGGTCCTTGTCTTAGTCTGTTTGTGCTGCCATAACAAAATACCCAAGATGAGGCAATTTATAAAGAACAGAAATTTATTCTCCCTGGAGGTTGAGAAGTCCAAGATTAAGGCACCAGCAACTGGTGAGGGTATTCTTACTACATCCTCACATGGTGGAAGCCAGAAGGGCAAAAGGGAATGAACTTTGTGAGCTCACATTGCAGAAAAGTGGAAGAGAGAGAACCTGCTCTCAGAGCCCTTTTTACGGTGGAAGTCATCCATTCATACGGGTGGCACGCTCATGATCTAGATACCTCCCATTAGGCCCCACCTTCTAACACTGTTCCATTGGGAATTAAGTGTTCAACACGTGAATGTTGAGGAGACATTCGGACGACGGCAGCCCTGGACTCTGACTTCTATTCTCTAAGTCACATGAAGTTACTAAACGCACACCATAGCCTCTCACTCGCTTGGATCAGCAAACTCCCTTTGTTCAGAGCAGCACTGAATTCAATTCTCTGTTTCCATCTTTTCGTAAGTATCAAGTTTGAATTTTTCACTGTCTCTTAGCACATTACAGATAAATGTTTTTTAAAGTTTTGCCCCACTTTCATTTTTTTTCCCCATGGGATATGATTGAATTAACCATTTACCATTACGGTATCCGCAGACTTTTCTTTTAAAAAAGCATTTTCTAAATACTCTGTGTCTCTGGTACATAGAAAATAATTGGGATTTGCTTTGTAATCCAAATGGAAAATATTTTCTGATAATTAGTGACTAAAGTTCATTGATATGTGCTAATATGCAAATTATATCAACAAATATCTTTTACTTTTTTCTATATTTTATATATATTACTTTTATGTATTCTGTTTTCTTTTTCAGTTTTATTATTTCTGATATTTAGAAAAGTTTGTACTTTTTGTTGTTATTTATGTAGGTATATTTAAATTTAAATTTTATTATTATTGTCCTCTTTATTAATTCAAAAACTAGTTTCTCAGTATTAGCAACAATAAAATCAACTTACATATATTAAGCCTCCTCTTGTCGCTCTCCTCTGCTAATTGATATTCAGACAGTGCTCACCTTTACATTGGTAAAGATGCTCATCATTCTAGTTGCTGATTTATTATTTACCACTATTTTAAGGTTTTTTTGATCACTGTACATCCTACATAGGTTTTAAAGTATCATAAAAAGTTATCATTGGAAGTTTTAGTAAATACATTTGATAATTCTTTGAAAATAATTATAAAAACTACTGACAGAAATGGTAGAAAACTCTAAGTAATTGTATATCTATTGAAAACATTGGACTTTGTTATTTACCACTTGTGAGTAGTATATTTAGATTCCCATCTAATAGAGGGAGGAAATCAGAACACTTGTTTGGCTCTCTCACTTTTCAACCTGGTTATTTGTGGGAAGTCAGCTCTGGTCTAATTGTCACTGTTTTAATCTTATATATTTTCCTTACCTTTAATATTCTACAGTTTCCTTGTGATGTGTTTAGGTGTGGGCATCTTTATGTTTCTCCTGCTCCTTGGAATTTATGCTTCTAGTATCTGTGGTTTTATCACTTTTGTCTGGAAAGGTTTCAGCCCATAGCTCTTCAAATACTAGTTCTTCCGTATTCTCTTTAGGTTCCCCTCTTGGAACTTGAGTTCTTGTACATTCCTTGTGTCCTTGACGTCTTAGATTTTCTAATCTATATTTAATTTTACTTTCTGTCTTTTTTTTTTCTTAAATTCAATTAAATATTAGTTTTAGGCTTTCTTTTTGGTTCTTTTCAAACATGCTATTTTTTAAAAAATTTATTTTCCACATTCATATTTTAACTTGGCTTTCACTTTTTGAACTTGGCAAATATAAATAGCCAACAAACAAATAGGAATCAACAGATGAATGAGGAGACAAGATACTATGTATGTAAAAAACACCAAAAAGAAGACTGTGAAACATTGTCCTGGAAGTCACAGCCAGTACTGCAAGTCAAGAAAAATAAATAAAAGGCATAAATATTGAAAAGAAAGAAGCGAATATTGCTTTCAGAGAAGATATTATTTTAAACATAGAAAACACTATGGAATCATTATAGGTTTGTTTTTTAATCACTGTACATTCTACAGAGATTCAACAGTATAATAAAAAGTTAGTGCTAGTTTTTGTGTTGTGAATGCATTTGACAATTCTTTGAAAAGCACCCTTATTAAAATGACTAAAAGAAATGATAACAAAATCTAAATAACCTTATATCTATTGAAAACACTGAATTTGTAATAATATAAAATCTTCCTATGGTGTTTCATAGATGAGTTCTATCAATTATTAAGGAAGAAATAAAGGCAATCTTATGCAAACTCTTTTAAGAAATAAAGGGAAAGGAAACATTTCCCAAACTCATTTTATGAAGACTGACACACTTAATACTAAAATCTGACCCCCAAAATTCCAAAAAATAATAAGACCAATGAACATAGACACAAAATTCCTTTAAAAAGCACTACCAAATTTACCCAGTAATATAAAGCATAAAACATCTAAAGGACAATAAGAGAACCAAAAGAACCTAGAGAGGGCAAGAGCACTAAAAGTACATAACAAAATGGTAGATTTAAGTGCAAACATATTGGTAACTATACTAAATATGAGTAATAAATACTACATATTGCTAACAGTAACTATAAGATGTTTAGAAAAGAAACTCTTCAAACATAAGATAGAGAAATATTGATATTAAAAGAATTCAAAATACCTACCTACTCCTACCTCTGCAACAACAAAAAAGCTGAACCAAAACTCAATGAGCATTATTAGATCCATTGGAGAGAAGCAGTAACACGGCCAACTGACACTAGGTAATCTGGAGAGACAGGTGAATCTACAGTCACAGCTGAGATTGGCTCCAGACACTGCTAGAACCATAAATGGGCAGAAACATTTAAATGGTAACTTTGACACAAGTTTGGAGGCTGAATGTGGACCAGAATGAGACAGAAAATTCTGGACCTACAGTCTTATACCCTTTTATGCCAAGTATTAAACACACTTCTATGGGTTTTACCTGCAGAAACCACATCAGGTTCTAATGGTGAAGAGCAGAGAAGATCCCCTGTGGTTCTGGCAGGAGGAAGGGAAGAGTAAACATTGTAAAATATACTCAGAGCATTCTCCATAACAAAGACTTATTTTTAAGGTGAAAAGACTTTACCAGAGATGAAGACCATGTCTCATACAGGGAAAAGTATTTCTCTCACTTCAGTGCCCTCTAGCTTTCCTGTCTCAGCCAAGAAGAGAAAGGGGGGGAAGCTAAGAAACACTTGTCAAGATCACAGCCCAATGCAACAGGACTACTAAAGGACTGAAATTTAACTACAAGGGTAAAGAATACTTTCCCTCCCCATGTCACCACACCCACAGAGTTCCAGTACAATAATAGTGGATTACAGCTGGAATAGCTGCAAATCATAGACTCTAAGAAGGAGTTCTCAGGAAAATCCAAAGACAGTTGAGGGAGCAGGGAGACAAGGACACTAGAGGAATTTGAAGCACCTACAGATACTGTAAATATTAAGCTCAGCTGACTCCTAGATAGATTAGCATAAGCTATCAAACTAAAGTCCTATTTACCTAATTCCTGTTACCCAGTATATCATGTTCAGCATTCAACAAAAAAAACATAAGGCATGCTAAAAGACAAAAACAAACTGCATAAAGAAACAGAGTAAACATCTGAACTATACTAAGAGATGATGCAGATGTTGAAATTGTACAAGAGAGAATTTAAAATAAATATAATTAATATTTTAAGCTTCTAAAGGAAAGTAGATGACATGAAAGAATGGATAGCTAATGTAAACAGAGAGATTTGAAACTCTTAGAAATAATCAAAACAAAATACTAGAAATCAAAAATGTAGTAAAATAAGTGAACGCCTCTGATGAGCTCATTAATGGACTGGAGAAAGTAGAGGAAATAATCAGTGGCCTTACAGATACGTCAGTAAAAACTTTCCAAACTGAAATTCAGTGACAGAAAACAATTGAAAAAAATAATAACGGAACATCCAAGAACTTTGGCATGATTTCCAAATATTTAACATGTGAATAATTGGAATACCAGGAGGATAGAAAATAATGGGACAGAAAAATATATTTGAAGTAATGATGGCTGACAACTTTTTGAAATAAATGGCTGACACCAAACCACAGATCCAGAAATCTCAAAGAACATCAAGCAGGATAAATACAAAAAAAAAAAAAAAATCTACACTTAGGCATATCATCTTCCAACTGCAAAGAACAGAAAACAAAAATATCTTGAAAGATGCCAGAGGAAAAGCCTTACCTATAGGGGAATGAAAATAAGAATCACTGGAGACTTCCCATCAGAAACCATGCAAGGAAATGGAAGAAGACAGTAGAGTGAAATACTTAAAGTTTTGAGAAAAAAATGTGTCAACCTAAATTCTATATTCAGTTATATTTTTCAAAAGTGAAGGAGAAATAAATTAAGGAAATTCATTGACAACAAATTTGCCCTGAAAGGAATTCTTCAGGAAGAAGAAAAATGATACAGATCAGAAATTTTCTTACATAAAGAAGAGAGATGGGAAAAAAAACGGTAAAATAAAATCTTTGTATTCTTAATTTACTAAAAGATAATTGTGTAAGATAATAACAGTAGCAATTTATTAGGTAATTATGGCACATAGATAAGTGAAATGAAGGACAATATCATAAGAGATGGGAAGAAAAAACTCGGAATCTTTGTAAAAGCTATTTGCAATACATGTGAGGTGGTATAATGTTATTTGAAGGTATACTTACATTAGTCAAAAATGCATATGGCAAATGCTAGGACAACCATTACTTTTTAAATGAACTGTAATTGAAAATAGCTATCGAGCCACAAAAACAAATGAATAAATCTTAAATGTACATAAGTAAATGAAAGAACCCAGTTGTAAGGTTATATACTGTATGATTATAATGATATAACATTCTGGACAAAGAAAACTCTAATGGTCAAAAGGCCAGTGGTTATCAGAGGTTCAGGGGAAAGTCAATAAAGCATGGGTAATTTTTTTAGAGTAGTGAAACTATTCTGTCATGTAATGGTGGATGTATGTGACACTATGCATTGATGAAAACCCACAGAACTTTACAGCACAAAGAGAAAATATTAATGTATACAAATTTTTAAAATAACTTAGATTAGGAAATCCCAGGATGAATATAGTATATGACAAAAGAATCTAACTGTTGTACAATTGTATAAAACAACCGCAGTGAGTAGGTTGGAGGAAAATGTGCTTACCTAAGTAACATTGGAAATGAGTAGAGTCTGTAAAACTAAAGGAAAAAAAAATGCATCAAAGCATCACAGTCTAGGTGACAAAGTTCCCCCCACTATGGGAGTGTGAGTTAATAATTCTGATGCTACCATGTGATTATACTGGAATAGGACAGTTAAATGGATGGTGGATGGTAGGATCCAGGTTTCCTACTGGTGGCAAGGGAGTTTACAGGTAAGCCAGAGGAAGAGCTAGAATGATGTGTATAGTAATATGTTAGAATTGGAGACATCGGTATAAACTCATGCTTAACTTAACATACATATATATAGTCACATATAAATATTTATAGATATGAGCAATACACAGGCTAATATACACATATGTATTTCCTTGCTCTGTCTGGTGAGGGGAACTGGAGGCAACAATACTCTAGTAGCAAAAAGCACACCTAGTACCCAGATCTTGGTTTCTAACAGTAACCTCCAATAAAAGAAAGTGGTGCTTGGAGAAATGACTTTCTCTTAACGTGGGACATGAAATACGCAGAATGAGGCTGGAGCATCTTCAAGTGCCAGAAAGTAATGAAGTTCTTTTAAAAATGGAAGCACAAAGACAGCATTATGTCAAAAGGACAATTTGAGCAGCAAAATAGAGTAGGTTGGATCAGAACCCAAAGTATAAAATAAATATCCACAAGTCCGTACTGACGTAAATAAATAATTGAATAAATAAATGAGAAAGTTTATTTAGATATTCCGTGTTTAAGGAGGCAAATATAACTCCCCACTCCCGAAGGGTAGGCTATGAAGAATATCCCTTTAGAGAGTACCGTGTGGAACAGGCAGGGGCTAGGGAGAGACAGGGCACTTTACAGGGGAGAAGTGAAGGTTGGTGAACTGAATCTAGCCAAGTGAGCAAGGTCAACATCAACCGTGATAAGTCATTTTGATAGTATGTACACTTGATATGACGTGATGATATGACTTCATCCGTGTGATCTTCTACAAAAAAAATCATAACACCA
Organism: Cacajao melanocephalus; assembly: GCA_963573385.1. Taxonomy (NCBI): domain Eukaryota; kingdom Metazoa; phylum Chordata; class Mammalia; order Primates; family Pitheciidae; genus Cacajao; species Cacajao melanocephalus. The sequence continues at coordinate 21,651 of CAUYLG010058925.1, forward strand.
ATCCAATCATGGGAAAACCATCACGCAAATCTCAACTGAGGAATATTCTGCAAAATACCCACAAATACCACTCAAAACTGCAAAGATCATTTAAAAACAACAACAAAACAAACAAACAACAAAAAACAGGAAAGTCTGAGAAGCTCTCATGTTGTCACAGTCAAAAGAAGACTAAGGAGACATGACAATGTATTGTGTCACCCATTGTGTTACAATGTCCCAGAACCAAAAAAGGACATTAGGTAAAAACTAAGGAAATAGAGACTGTAGATATTAATTATATGATATCAGTGTTGATTCATTAATTGTAACAATTGTGCCACACAAACATGGGATGTGAATCATAGAAGGAATTAGATGTGGGGTATATAGAGACTGTCTGTATTATCTTTGAAATAATTTTGTAAATCTAAAAGTATCCTAAAATAAAAAGTTTATTTAAAAATGCTTGGATGCACATCCCACAAAAAACTCATACTTCTCAAACACTAACCAAGAACACAAAGCTTTTGTGCCTACACTAAAATGAGCGGAACAGACTTTAAGGAAAACATTACTAGTTATCAAAAGGAACATGTCATTATGTAATGACTCAATTCACCAGAAAAAATATGCAGCTATTTAAAATTTATATTCATCTAATAACATGTCTCAACATAAAGAGAAAGGAAAAATTACCAGAAATACAAAAGGAAATGGGCAAATCCACAGTCATACTAGAAGGTTAAAACGCACTTCTCTCAGTCACTCACAGAAAAGACAGAACAAATCAAAAACTCGCTAAAGATATTTAAACAAGATACCATTTTGGATAAGACAATTTATTGTGATACACTGCTCTAGTTGTGCAAGAATGTTGCATCCCTGGTTCTATAAACCAAATGAGAGTATTTTCCCCAAATTATTATGACAGTCAAACTGCCCCATACTTTTACAAATAAGGGAGGACAGCTTCTCACACTTTCCTCCCCCCAGGCCCCACGCAGTGTCTGAACCACAGTCATCAGAACTTCTTCCATGACATAATCACATAATATATTATCTTGACCCATTCAGGCTGCTATAACAAAATACCATAGACTGAGTAGCTTATAAACAAGAGGAATTTATTTTTCACAGTTCTGGAGATTGGGAAGCACAAGATACAGATTTGATATCTGGTGAAGACCTATTTCCTAGTTCACAGATAGCACTGTCTCCATGGGTCCTCAACTTGGTGGGCAGGGTGAACAAGTTCCCTTGGGCCTCTTTTATAAGGGCACTAATTTTATACATGAGGCTTCTTCTCTCATGATCAAATCATCTCCCGGAGAGACATTACCTCTTAATATCATCACCTTGAGGGTTAGAATTTCAACATCTCAGTTTGGAGAGACACAAACATTCAGACCTTAGCATCTGTGAATATTTTCATCACAGCCCTTTCAAAGAGTTTTTTAATCCATACAGTGATGTTCCTGCCTTCCACCGTTGGAATGTTGATTTCATACATATGTTGGACCAAATGACATCAGAACACTATAAAATCATTCTTTATAACAGTATTTTTAAAAGATGTGTTAAGCCTTTACTTATTTAGCACTGTGCTTACATTTTCTCATCTACAAAACAGAGATGATAGTTATTTTATTATGAGACTTAAATAATATAAAGCTGTTAGCACCATGCCTGAGAGTATAAGGCTTTGATCAAGTAGTATTATTATTACATGATTCGCAGTACAAGCTGGCTCCCTATGATAAAGGAAAGGCAATGCTGTAAAAGTCCAACCCAAGAGTAGTATTAGAGCTCGGCCAGTCAAAGGGGATTCATCTAGGAGAAAGACATTTCTCAGGACAGTCTGAGATTACAGTCAGAAGGAGAAACACCATGGCTGAGATATCCTTAAATTTTTATCTGGTTGGTTTTCAATATTATTCTGAGGAGAGGATAAGAAGGAAATAAATTATAGAGAATAGTGTGTAAGTTGGCAGAATGGAGTGGGGACAAGGTCAGTGTGTGGTTCTGAACTGTTGCTGTGGTGTGGGGAGGGATGGCCTCCCGTTTGTACCATGCACTGCTAGTACTCAGGAGAGTAAACACTTCTCCCCACAACGTGGGTGCACTAAGGATGAAATAAAAAAGGAAATCATCCTCTCTGAGGCAACACAGAATGAGGGCCTTTAAAATATTCTGCCTAAAGCCCTTCTCATGCTTTTTTTTTTAAATTTATTTATTTTAATTTAGGTGCATACTATATCTGGCATTTCTCTGCATGTTATCCCTCCCCACCCCCCAGTGTCTCTCCCCTACTCCCCCAACTGCCCCCAGTGTGTGATGTTCCTCTTGGAAGAGCTGAAAGGGCCAGATAGTCTGAGATGCTAAGGAAGAAAAAGAACTGTGGGGGTAGAACGTTAGAGAAAAAAACCCAAGTTCTTTGATTTCCCTTAACATCAGTGACACAGAAATAAGGGAAAGAGAAGAACCTCCCTATTCCTCTCTAGGTTATAAGAATAGTGACAAGCTAACAGTGGCAACAACCCCTATTAACCACTCTTTTTTATTCAAATAGCCAGCCATTTGACCTTAACACGAAACATGTCTCTTTAATCCCAAGCATTACCTTTAGTTCTCCTTCAAAGCTTCCTGTGTGTCAGCCAGAGGGCCACTTAGCGTCATTAGGAAGTCCAGCAATGGCATTTTCTTCCAAGTGACAGGCAATATTTTCTTCATTGCTCCATCCAAAAAATGTGGGAATCTGCATGTTTGTGTGACTGTGTGTATTTTCCAAAAGTCATTGGACCAGAAAAGATCAACATGTTCATATTGTTCAACAGCAGTCTCAACTTGCCATTTATTTAAACGCTGACCACTACTGAACGGCAAAATAAGGAATTGAATGCAGCTCTGGTGAAATCAATGTTTGGATTGATCTATCAAAAATATGTAGACTACCAATGTGTTTAAAGTGCTGTTTATTATCACTTTTTAGAGGGATTCCAATAGAGTTTGTGTCAATGAGTCAATGTTATAACTTAGCATTAATGGCTTTTTTTAATCTACTGAATTCAGTTCAAATTGCCTAGCTTTTTTTCCACCAACATCCTGACTGATCTATGGCTCCTTCCCCAGTTTTATTCCCCACCTGCTCTCTGTATTTAATGCCTTCTTCATTCTATCCTAGGTGGATTAATATGCTCCCCCATAAGCATCTCATATTTCTCATCCTATTAATTGGTATAGTAGAGTGCTTTAGAATACAGATTCTGAAGCCTGCCTGCCTATAGTCCAGCTGCATTACTTACTAGCTGGGTGACCTTGGGAGAAAAACCATTACTTAACCTCTCTGTGCCCCAGTTACATCAATTACACCCATAAAACTATACAATAAAAGTACTTCCCTGATGGAGTTGTTTTGAGGGTAAAATGAGTTAATATGTGTAGAAGGCTTAAAGTAGTGCATGGCACACAGTAAGTGCCATATAGACATTTACCATTATTGCTATAATTATGATTAGTTGTTGTGATGGCTTTTTCATTTGTATCTATCCAAAGGTGCTTATCCACCTGTGCATATGCAAAGTGCCTTTCTTCTGTCATATTAACCTGAGCCAATCTTCTAGATAGGATATGATCTTTCCTGTCTTAAAACCTTTCTAATACTTAGGCTTTTGTTTAGCACAGAATTATTAATTTTTGCAAGTTGTAAGAGGTAACTGCATACTTCTATTGAAATTACTTGGGAAAAGCTTTCATTTTTTTAACACGTGTTTGAAAAGTGTCTATGGATACGTATTACATTCTACCTGTGTAACGGTGGAAAGCTTTGTCAGTCAAAGAATGATGCATGGAGCAGCAGCATCTGCACCACCTGGGACCTAGTTAGAAATGCAGAAACCTCAGATTATTCCTGAGACCTAATTCATCAGGAGCTGCATTTTAACAAGGTTCCTAGCACACCACACACTGAAGCACTGGTGGAAAGCTTTGGAACCTGGCTAAGATTGATTCTTCTCAGCTGTGTATTTTGTGGAGCAACAAGGTCTATGCTTTCACAGAAGCTCCATGATATTAAGAAACTTTTTTAATTTTTACTATACTTTAAGCTCTGGGATAATGTGCAGAATGTGCTGGTTTGTTACATAAATATACATGTGCCCTTGTGCTTTGCTGCACCCATCAACCCATCATCTACATTAGGTATTTCTCCTAATGCTATCCTGCCCCTAGCCCTTGTAAGTTGTATTCCTAGGTATTTTATTCTCTTTGTAGCAACTGTGAATGGCAATTCACTCATGATTTGGCTCTCTGTTTGTCTATTTTTGGTGTATAGGAATGCTTGTGATATTTGCGCATTGATTTTGTATCCCTAGACTTTGCTGAAGTTGCTTATCACCTGAAGGAGTTCTGGGGCTGGGACAATTGAATTTTCTAAATATACAATTATGTCATCTGCAAGTAGAGACAATTTGACTTCCTCTCTTTCTATTTGAATACCCTTTATTTCTTTCTCTTGCCTGATTGCCCTGGGTAGAATACTATAGTATTGGAATACTCCTATTCCAATACTATGTTGAATAGGAGTGGTGAGAGAGGGCATCCTTGTCTTGTGCTGAGGGAATGCTTCCAGCTTTTGCCCATTAAGTATGATATTGGCTGTGGGTTTGTCATAAAGAACGCTTATTATTTTGAGATATGTTCCATCAATACCTAGTTTATCGAGTATTTTTAGATTGAAGGGATGTTGAATTTTATCAAAGGTCTTTTCTGCATCTATTGAGATAATCCTGTGGTTTTGTCATTGGTGCTGTTTATGTGATGGATTACATTTATTGATTTGTGTATGTTGAACCAGCCTTGCATCCCAGGGATGTAGCTTACTTGATCATGGTGGATAAACTTTTTAATGTGCTGCTGGATTCGGTTTGCCAGTATTTTATTGAAAATTTTTGCATCAATGTTCATGAGGGATATTGGCCTGAAATTTTCTTTTGTTGTTGCGTCTCTGTCAGGTTTTGTTATCAGAATGACACTGGCCTCTTAAAATGAGTTAGAAAGGAGTCCCTCTTTTTCTATTGTTTGGAATAATTTCTGAAGGAATGGTACCAGTTTTTTGTACCTGTGACAGAATTTGGCTGTGAATCTGCTGAGTCCTGGAGTTTTTTTTGGTTGGTAGGCTACTAATTACGGCCTCAATTTCAGAACTTGTTATTGGTATATTCAGGGATTTGACTTCTTCCTGGTTTAGTCTTGGGAGGGTATATATGTCCAGAAATTTATCCATTTCTTCTAGATTTTCTAGTTTTTTTACATAGAGGTGTTTATGGTATTCTCTGATGGTAGTTTGTATTTCTCTGGGATCGGTGGTGATATCCCTTTTATCATTTTTATTGTGTCTATTTAAATCTTCTTTTATTCTTTATTAGTCAGGCCAGCAGTCTATCTATTTTGTTAATCTTTCAAGAAATCAGCTCTTGGATTCATTGATTTTTTTTGAAGGGTTTTCTGTGTCTTTATCTCCTTCAGTTCTGCTCTGATCTTATTTCTTGTCTTCTTCTAGCTTTTGGATTTGTTTTCTCTTGCTTCTCTAGTTCTTTTAATTGTGATGTTAGGGTGTTGATTTGAGATCTTTCCCACTTTTTCATGTAGGTATTTAGTGCTATAAAATTTTCCTCTAAACACTGCTTTAGCTGTGTCCCAGAGATTCTGGTATGTTGTGTTTTTGTTCTCATTGGTTTCAAATAACTTCTTTATTTCTGCCTTAATTTCATTATTTACCCAGTAGTCATTCATGAGCACGTCATTCAGTTTTTATGTAGTTGTGCGGTTTTGAGTGAGTTTCTTAATCCTGAGTTCTAATTTGATTGCACTGTGCTCTGAGAGACTGTTTTATGTTCTTTTGCAGTTGCTGAGGAGTGTTTTACTTCAAATTGTGTGGTCAATTTTCGAATAAATGTGATGTGGTGCTGAGAAAAATGTATATTCTGTTGATTTGAGGTGGAAAGTAGATGTCTATTAGGTCTACTTGGTCTACAGCTGAGTTCAAGTCCTAAATTGCCTTGCTAATTTTCTGTCTTGTTGATATGTCTAATACTGACAGTGGGGTGTTAAAGTCTCCTGCTATTATTGTGTGGGAGCCTAAGTCTCTTTGTAGGTCTCTAAGTACTTGCTTTATGAATCTGGGTGCATGTATATTTAGGATAGTTAGCTCTTCTTGTTGCATTGATTACTTTACCATTATGTAATGCCTTTTTTGTCTTTTTTTACTTTTGTTGGTTTAAAGTCTGTTTTATCAGATACTAGGATTGTAACACCTGCTTTTTTTTGTTTCCATTTGCTTGGTAAATTTTCCTCCATCTTTTTATTTTGAGCCTATGTGGGTCTTTGCATGTGAGGTGGGTCTTCTGAATACGGCACACTAACGGGCCTTGTCTCTTTATCCAATTTGCCAATCTGTGTCTTTGAATTGGGGCATTTAGCTCGTTTATATTTAAGATTAATATGTTATGTATGAATTTGATTCTGTCATTATGATGCTAGCTAGCTATTTTGCCCATTAGTTGATGCAATTTCTTCATTGTGTCAATGGTCTTTACATTTTGGTGTGTTTCTGAAGTGGCTGGTACTGGTTTTTCCTTTCTATATTTAGTGCTTCCTTCAGGACATCTTATAAGGCAGGCCTGATGGTGACAAAATCTCTCAGCATTTGCCTGTCTATAATGGATTTTATTTCTCCTTCACTTATGAAGCTTAGTTTGGCTGGATATGAAATTCTGGGTTGAAAATTCTTTTCTTTAAGAATGTTGAATGTTGGCCCCCACTCTCCTCTGGCTTGTAGGGTTT
>CAUYLG010058926.1:0-76431 GCA_963573385.1 Cacajao melanocephalus
GCCTCGATTCAAGCGATTCTAGCGATTCTCCTGCCTCAGCCTCCCGAGTAGCTGGGATTACAAGCATGCACCACTACACCCAGCTAATTTTAGATTTTTAGTAGAGATGGGGTTTCACCATGTTGGTCAGGCTGGTCTCAAACTCCTGACCTCAGGTGATCCACCTGCCTTGGCCTCCCAAAGTGCTGGGATTACAGGTATGAGCCACCGCACCCGGCCTTGTTGAAGATTTTCTCTTTTTTTGAGACGGAGTCTCGCACTGTTGCTTGGGCTGGAGTGCAATGGCATGATCTTGGCTCACTGCAACTTCCATCTCCTGGGTTCACACAATTCTCCTGCCTCAACCTCCCAAGTAGCTGGGATTACAGGAGCCTGCCACCGCGCCCAGCTAATTTTTTAGTATTTTTTGTAGAGATGGGGTTTCACTGTGTTGGCCAGACAGGTCTTAAACTCCTGACTTCGTGATCCACCCACCTTGGCCTCCCAAAATGCTGGGATTACAGGCATGAGCCACCGCGCCCAGCCAAGGATTTTTAAAATCTACGTTCATCAGGGATATTGGCATGTCGTTTTACTTTTTGTTGTGTCCTTGTCTGATTTTGATTTCAGAGTAGTGCTTGTCTTGTAGAATGAGTTAGGAAGTATTCCCTACCTTCATTGTTTTGGAATAGTTTGAGCAGAATTTGTACTGCTTTTTAAAATGTTTTGTAGATTTCAGCAGTGAAGCCTTCGGGTCCTGGGCTGCTTTTTGATGGGAGACTTAATACTGCGTTAGTCTCATTACTTTTTGTTGGGTCTGTTCAGTTTTTCTGTTTTCTTCGTGATTCAATCTTGGCAAGTTGTATGTATCCAAGAAGTTATCAATTTTTTTTCTAGGTTTTTAAATTTATTAGCATGTAGTTGTTCATAGTAGTCTCTTATGATCTTTTATATTTTTGTGGTACCAGTTGTGTTGTTTTGTTTTATTTTGTTTGAGACAGGCTCTCACTCTGTTGCCCAGGCTGGAGTGCAGTGGCATGATCTCGGCTCACTGCAACCTCCATTTTCTGGGCTCAAGCGATTCTGCAGCCTCAGTCTCCTGAGTACCTGGACTATAGGCATGAGCCACCAATGCCTGGCTTAATTTTGTATTTTTTTGTAGAGACCAGGTTTCGACTTGTTTCCTGTACTGGTCTCAAACTCCTGAGCTCAAAGCAATTCTCCCACCTCCCAGAGGGCTGGGATTACAGGCATGAACCACCATGCCTCGCTGTGGTATCAGTTGTAACGTCTTTTTCGTCTCTGATTTTATTTATTTGATCTTCTCTTTATACCTTAGTCTAGCTAAAGATTTCTCTATTTTGTTTATCTTTTTGAAAAAATAACTTTAATTAATTTGTATATTTTTTAGTTTCTGGTTTTTTTGTTTTGTTTTTTGAGACGGAGTCTCGCTCTGTTGCCCAGGCTGGAGTGTAGTGGCATGATCTTGGCTCACTGCAACCTCCGCTTTCTGTTTTCAAGCAATTATCTTGCCTCAACTGGGATTACAAGCATGCACCAGCATACCTAGCTAATTTTTGTATTTTTAGTACAGGGTTTTGCCATGTTGGCCAGGCTAATCTCAAACTCATGACCTCAGATGAACCCCACATTATTTAAAGGCCCTCTTTGCCTTTTTCCATTTTTTTTTTTTTTTTTTTTTGGCAAGGTGGGAGTAGACAGAGTCTCACTCTGTTGCCCAGCCTGGATTGCAGTGGCAGGATCTTGGCTCTCAGGTTCAAGTGATTTTCCCACCTCAGGCACCCAAGTAGCTGAGACTACAGGTGCGTGCCACCATGCTCGGCTAATTTTTTTTAGTATTTTTAGTAGAGACAGGGTATCGCCATGTTGGCCAGGCTGGTCTCGAACTCCTGGCCTCACATAATCTGCCCGTCTCAGCCTCCCAAAATGCTGCTTTACCGGCGTGAGCCACTGTGCCTGGCTTTTTTTTTTCCTGGTTTTGTTTTGTTTTTTGACTGTTTTTGACTTAGTCTGTTTTATCTGATGTAAGTACAGCTACTCTTGTTCTTTTTTGGTTTCAATCTGCATGGAATTTCTTTTTTCATTCCTTCACTTTTGGTCTGTGTGTTTATAGGTGAAATGAGTTTATTGCAAGCAGCACATGGTTGAATCTTACGGGATTTGTTTTGTTTCGTTTTGAGTGATCACTGACTGTAGCTTCATCCTCCCTGGCTTAAGCAATCCTACCACCTTACCTCCTCAAGTAGCTGGGGTTACAGGCATGTGCCATTACATGCAGCTAATTTTTTTATTTTTCATAAAGATGAGGTCTCACTATGTTTTCTTGAACTCCTGGGCTCAAGTGATCCTTCCACTTCAGTCTCCAGAGTACCGGGATTATAGCCATAAGTCACCATGCCTTGCCTGAATAATCTTCTTCTTCTTTTTTTTTTTTAAAATCCATTCTGCCATTTATGCCTTCTAATTGGAGAATTTAGTTCATTTACATTCAAGCTTATTGGTAAGTAAGGACTTAACTATTGGCATTTTGTTACTTGTTTTTTGTTTTTTTCTAAGTCCATTTTTCCTTTTCTCTCATAATGATTAGCTTTAGTAGTAAGTTTGCTTCCTTGCTTTTTTAGTGTATCTATTCTAGGTTTTTAATTTGCGGCTGTTATGAGGCTTACGAAAAATTAAAACCAGTTATTTTTAATTGATGACTTAACTTTCGTTTCAAAGAAGAGAAACTAGCTGGGCATGGTGGCTCACGCCTGTAATCCCAACACTTTAGGAGGCCAAGGCAGGCAGATTACTTGAAATCAGGAGTTCAGCACCAGCCTGGTCAATATGGTGAGACCCTGTCTCTACTAAAAATACAAAAAATTAGCCAGGTGTGGTGGTGCATGCTTGCAATCCCACTACTTGGGAGGCTGAGGTGGGAGGATCAGTTGAACTCAGGAGGCAGAGGTTGCAGTGAGCCAAGACTGTGCCACTGCACTCCAGCCTTGGAAACAGAGTGAGACTTCATCTCAAAAAAGGCAAGAAAGAAAGAGAAAGAGAGAGAGAGGGAAGAGGAGAGAAGAGAAAGAGAGAAAGAAATAGAGAAAAGACAGGACTGGAGTCTGTACTTTAACTCCAGTTTCCGGACCCCAGACAAATTTTAACATTCAGATGTCAAAATTTACTTTTTTTTATTTTGCCTCACTCACTCTCTCTCTGTCTTTTTTTTTTTTTTTTTTTTTTAGAGATGGAGTCTCCCTCTGTCACCCAGGCTGGAGTGCAGTGGTGTAATCTCAGCTCACTGCAACCTCCGCCTCCGAGGTTCAAGTGATTCACCTTCCTCAGCCTGAGTAGCTGGGATAACAGGGCCCACCACCATAACTGGCTAGTTTTTGTTTAGTAGATACAGGGTTTTGCCATGTTGGTCAGGCTGGTCTTGAACTCCTGACCTCAAGTGATTCACTCTTTCAACCTCTCAAAGTGCTAGGATTACAGGCATGAGCCACTGTACCCAGCCTATGTTGCCTATCTCTTTTTTTGAGACAAGAGTCTTGCTCTGTCACCCAGACTGGAGTGCAGTGACACCATCTCAGCTCACTGCAACCTCTGCCTCCTGGGTTCAAGGAATTCTCCTGCCTCAGCCTCCCGAGTAGCTGGGACTACCAGCACGTACCACGCTGCCCTGCTAATTTTTTGTATTTTTAGTAGAGACGGGGTTTCACTGTGTTAGCCAGGATGGTCTTGATCTCCTGATTTCGTGATCCTCCTGCCTCAGCCTCCCAAAGTGTTTGGTTTATAGGCGTGAGCCACTGCACCCAGGCCCTATGTTGCCTATTTCTTAACAAATTGTCATTGTTACTATTTTTAATAGTTTCATCTTTTATTCTTCATAATAAACGTGAATGCTTTATGTACCATGGTTATGAGAGTATTCTAAATTGATCTATATATGTACTTTTACCAGTAAGTTTTGATTTTGTTTTGTTTTGTTTTCTTTTGTTTTTTGAGATGGAGTGTCACTCTTGTTGCCCAGGCTGGAATGCAATGGCACGATCTTGGCTGATGGCAACCTTCATCTCCCAGATTCAAGCGATTCTCCTGCCTCAGCCTCTCGAGTAGCTGAGATTACAGGCGTGCTTCACCATGCCAGGCTAATTGGTATTTTTAGTAGAGACAGGGTTTCTCCATGTTGGACAGGCTGGTCTCGAACTCCCGACCTCAGGTGATCTGCCTTCCTTGGCCTCCCAAAGTGCTGGGATTACAGGCATGAGCCACCATTTCCGGCCAACCAGTGAGTTTTATACCTTCATATGTTTTCTTGTTACACATTTCTTTCAGGTTGAAGAACTGCCTTTAGCATTTTTTATAAGACAGGTTTGGTGTTGTTGAATTTTCCCAACTTTCGTTTGGCTGGGAAAGTCTTTTGTCTCTTCTTCATGTCTGAAGGATAGTTTTACTGGATAAAGTATTCTTGGTTGACATTTTTTTTCCTTTCAGCACTTTGTTATCCTACTCCCTCCTAGCCTGTAAGGTTTCTGCTGGGATGTCTGCTGCCAGACCTGTTGGAGCTCCTTTACGTGTTATTTGCTGCTGCTTCTTTTTTTTTTTTAATTACAATTTAAGTTTTTTTTATAGAAATGGGAGTCTCACTATGTTGCCCAGGCTGGTCTTGAACTTCTGGCCTTAAGCAGTCCTCCTACCATAGTCTCTCAAAGTGTTGGGATTACAAGCATACGCTACCACACCTAGCCTATTTGCTTCTTTTCTCTTGCTGGTTTTATGACGTTTTCTTTGTCCTTGACCTTTGAGAATTTAATTATTATATGCCTTGGAGTAATCTTATTTGGTTGAATTTAATTGGTGACTTTTTACCTTTCTGTACCTGAGTATTTATATCTTTCTCTAGGTTTGGAAAGTTCTCTGTTACTATTGCTTGGAATAAACTTTCTACTCCCCTCCATGCTCATTCTCCACTACTTCTTGAATGCCAATTACTCATACATTTGTTCTTTTGATGCTATCCCACAGATTCTTTAAGCTTTCTTTTGTTCTTTTTCTTTCCTCCTCTGTATTTTCAAAGAGCCTGTCTTTGAGCTCACAGATTTTTTCTTCTGCTTTATAATTTCTGCTATCGAGACCCTGTAATGCATTTTTGTTTGTTCAGAATATTTCAGCTGAGGATTTCTGTTTGATTTTTTAAAGATTATTTTAATCTCTTTGTAAAGTTTCTCTCATAAATTTCTGAATTATTTCTATGTGTTTTTTTGAAGTTTGTTGGCCTACCTCAAAACAACTGTTTTCAATTTCCTGTCTTAGATCATACCTCTCCATCTTTTCAAGATGGGCCACTGGTACCTTATTTGGTTGGTTTGGTGAGGTCATTGTTCTCTCAATGTTCTTGATGCTTTTCAATATATGTCAATATCTGGATATTGAAAAAAATGGATTTTTTTCCAGTTTTTGCAATCTGGCCTTGATTCTACCTGTTCTTCAGAGGGCCTTCCAGGAATTCAAAGGAGACTGACTGTTGGGTTCCCTAAGTCTGTGGTCACTGTAACCATCTTAGCACTTATAGGGCACCCTAAGCCTGTGTTGCTGGGACTTTGTTATATTCTGCATTGTCCCTGGCCCAGATGGACCTGAGTAAGACCCACGAAGGGTTCCCCACCTTGTGTTGTAATGCTGGCCAGGGCCCTGAACCCAGCGCTTGTTTAGTTGCTGTGAGCTTAGTACTGGATTCCAAGGAAAAGCCCCATACACAATTCTGTCTCCTTCTCCCAAGCAGATGGTATATTTCTCTGCACCATGTTGCCCAAAGTTGGGGGGAAAGGTGATGGGGGCAATTCTGTGGCTGCCACAGCTCATGCTCTGCAGTGTTTCACTTGAAGCCTATGGCTCTTGGACCAGGGTGGAAATGGGTTATGCCCAAGGCCCATGGCTGCTACCATGCTGAAATTTATTTGGGGCCCAAAACCACTTTAGTTGGCCAGTGATGTGAGAATGACATTCATCCTGATAGGGTGGTGAATTCTTTTCTGGTGCTTAGTGTGGGTCTAGAATCTTTGTCCATGGGTACAGGCCTGGAATTAGGCTGTGGGGTTTTGCCTCATGCTGTGTATTACTGTGGCAGACTTGGCACTGGGCTCTAAGGCAAAGTCCCATGTCCAGTAACCAGAAGGAGTTTTGCCATGTGGACAGTGTCTCATCACTGCCTAGAGTTGGGGGATGGTTGGTGCAGACAGTATGAGACTGTCCTTCCTGTTCTCTTCAATGCATCTTCTTCTTATAAAATATAGTACTTTTATCTATCAACTGGTTTTTCTAGCTCTAGTGAAAATATTTTTTTGTGTGGATAGTTGTTCAAATTGATGTTTCTGTGGGGAATTATCTTTGAAGTGTCCTATTCTGCCATCTTGTTGTGCCTCTGTGTCACTGATCTGTTGTTTATTTTTTTTGAGATGGAGTCTTGCTCTGTCGCTCAGGCTAGAGTGCAGTAGCACTATCTCGACTCACTGCAACCTCTGCCTCCAGGTTCAAGTGATTCTTCTTGGCTTAGCACCCCTGAGTACCTGGGACTACAGGCATACGTCAGCCACCAGGCCTGGCTTCTTTATTTATTTATTTATTTATTTATTTTTTACTAGAGACTGGGTTTTGCCATGTTGGCCAGGCTGGTCTTGAACTCTTGACCTCAGGTGATTTGCCCACCTCAGCTGAACAAAGTGCTGGGATTACAGGTGTGACTCACTGCACCCCACCTGTTGTTTATTTATTTTATTTATTTATTTTTTTTGAGATGGAGTATCACTCTGTCACCCAAGCTGGATGACATCTCAGCTTACTGCAACCCCCGCCTCCTGGATTCAAGTGATTTTCCTGCCTCAGCCTCCTGAGTAGCTAGGATTAGAGGCAGCTGCCACTACGCTTGGCTAATTTTTGTATTTTTAGTAGAGTTGAGGTTTTACCATATTGGCCAGGTTGGTCTCGAACTCCTGACCTCAAGTGATGCACCTGCCTCAGCCTCCCAAAGTGCTGGGATTACAGGCATGAGCCACTGTGCCTGGCTAAAACAATCACTTTTTGCAAGAACACACACAAACAAAAAGATATACTCTAAACACATCAGAATGATTTGGGTGGAAGAGGGAAATAGGGATGAAAAGTAAAAAAATTTGGGAACCAGGCATGGTAGCTCACATCTGTAATCTCAGCACTTCGGGAGGCTGAGGCAGGAGGATTGCTTGAGCCCAGGAGTTTGAGTCCAGCCAGGGCAACATAGTGAGACCCACCTCTACCAAAAAATAAAAAAAAGCCAGGTGTGGTACTGCACACCTGTAGTCCTGACTACTCAGCAGGCTATGGTGGGAGTATTGCTTGAGCCTGGGAAGTTAAGGCTGCGGTGAACTGGGTGCACTCCAACCTGGGTGACAGAGCAAGATCCTAATTAAAAAAATTTTTTTTGAATCATCTTTTAAAGTTTGATATAATAATCCTTTTAAACTGACAAGGCTTGGTGTTTCAGAAGGGGATTCGTTCTTTGAAAAACTTCTTCCTTGGAAAGTGGTCTGTTAAGATCAGGGATTAGCAAACTATGGCCCTTTGGCCAGTTGTGCCTGCTTCCTGTTTTTGTAAATAAAGTTTTACTGGAATACAGTCATGCCCATTCATGTACATGTTGGCTTTGGTTGTGTTCCCACTACAGTGTCTGAGCTGAGTAGCTGCAACTACTCAAATGGCCCACAAAGCCTTAAATATTCAGTATTTAGCTCTCTACAGGAAAACGTTTGCCAACCCTCGATTTAGACTTTCTGTCTCTTTTGGAGCCAGTTTTGATTCTAACTTGTTGATTTCTGTGTATATTGTTATCAGTTTATTTTTCCTGTGATAGTTTGTCAGTTTTTTCTTGCTTTGTAGTCAGTAATTTTTTGAAATGTGTTTATCTGCTGTTTTTTTCTTTTTCTTTTTATATGTAAGACAAGTAATGTGCTGGCTGACGTAACACGGTTTGAGAGAGGCACTTCTCAGACCTGTATGTGAAAACCCAGTCATCATGCTTATGAACTACAAAAGGATCGTGTCGTGTCTGTGGTTTTCTCATGGTTGGATTGAAGTTATGCGTTTTTGGCAAAAAAAAATACCATAGAGGTGATTTGCACTTCTCAGGGTTGACAGATTAGGCAAAGAAAAATACAGGATGTGGCTGGGCATGGTGGCTCATGCCTGTAATCCCAGCACTTTTGGAGGCCTAGGCGGGCAGATCACAAGGTCAGGGGATCAAGACCATCCTGGCCAACATGGTGAAACCCCGTCTCTGCCAAAAATACAGAAAAATTAGCTGGGTGTGGTGGCATGTGCCTGGAGTCTCAACTACTTGGGAGGGTGAGGCAGGAGAATCACTTGAACCCTGGAGGCGGAGATTGCAGTGAGCCGAGATCATGCCACTGCACTCCAGCCTGGCGACAGAGTGAGACTCCATCCCAAAAATTAAAGAAAGAAAAGAAAAATACAAGATGCTAGTTAAATTCAAATTTTAGAGTGACAAAAAATAGTTTTATAGTATGAGTATGTCCTATGCAATACCTTATTCTCAGTGCATTGTATCAGAGGTTACCTGATACTGGTATTCTGGGGATGTAAACTTTGATGTTAAGGTGGTGTTTGGGGTTCTCTCCACTGAATGTTGCCATTTATTCCTTTATGATTAATAAACATGGCTGTATGTGGTGGCTCATGCCTGTAATCCCGGTGCTTTGGGAAGCTGAGGCAAGAGGATCACTTGAGTCCAGTAGTTTGAGACCAGCCTGGGCAACATAGTGATACCCCATCTCTACACACACACGCACACAAAAGCTATGTTGGTGGTGCATGCCTGTGGTCCCAGCTACTTGGGAGGCTGAGGTGGGAGGATCACTTGAGCCTGGAGGGGAATGGAGGCTGCAGTGAGCCATGATTGCACCATTGGCCTTGGACAGAGGGAGACCCTGTCTCAGAAGATCTTGGAGACTACGGAAAATCCTGTTTGTCTTCAAACTTTCACCCACTAATTTTAGTATCTACTAGTGTATCATATCTGTAGAAATTATTACTGTGATATTTTAGTGGCAGTTTTGTATTTCCCTCATTTCTTCTGTGTTTATTAATTGGAACTTTTCTCTAAGAAAGTTCAGTCCCTTCTTCCGCCACTTAATTTATTCAGTTATTTAATATTTTTCAGTTTGGAATAATATTCTTTGGGGTATAATTCAATATGGTACTGTCATTATTAATTTCATTGTTCAACTTGTTCCAGCTTTAATTATTTGGAGATCTTTCAGCTTGGGTCCTGTGTCCTTTTGACATGCCATATCCTTTTTTTTTTTTTGGAGACAGGGTCTCGCTCTGTTGCGCAGGCTGGAATGCAGTGACATGATCATGTCTCACTGTAGCCTCGACTTCCCTGGGCTCTGGTGATCCTCACACCTCAGCCTTCTCAGTAGCTACAGGTGTGTGCCACCACACTTGGCTACTTTTTGTATATTTTTTTTTTCTAGAGATGGGGTTTTACCATGTTGAGCAGGCTGGTGTTGAACTCCTAGGCTCAAGTGATCTACCCACCTCAGCCTCCCAAAGTCTTGGGATTATAGACGTGAGCCACCGTGCCTGGCCCATGAGCACTTCTTTAATTCATTTTTTATTGCTATTGTTATAACCCATTGCTTTAGCGTATTCATAGAGTTGTGTATCCATCACCCATTTTAGGACATTTTCATTCCTCCCCCACAAAAAAAATCACATGCCAAGTTATCATTCCTGAAATTCACCATTTCCCAGCCCTGGGCAACCGCTAATCTGCTTTCTGTCCCTATGGATTTGCCTGTTCTGGACATTTCATATAAATAGAATTATATACGATCCTTTTTGATTGCTTCTTTCTTTTAGCATAATGTTGTCAGGATTGTGTTAGTTTCCTAGAATTGCTGTAACAAATTACCACTCACAGAATGGCTTAAAACAACAGAAATGTATGCTTTCATAGTTCTGTAGGCTAGAAGTCCAAAATATTGGTGTTAGCAACACCATACTCCCTCAGAAAGCTACTGGTAGAAGGATCTGTTCCATGGCTCTTTCCAGGCTTCTGGTGGTTGCCAGCAGTCCTTGGCATTCACTCTCACCTCTGTCTCTGTCTTCACATGACATTCTCTCTCTCACTTGCTCACTCTCTTTCTGTGTCTACCTGCCTGTTTGTCCCTGTGTTTTCACATGGCCTTCTTTTTAAAAAAAATTTAATCTTTTTAAGAGACAGGGTCTCTGCCACCTGGACTGGACTGCAGTGGTGCAATCATAGCTCACGCTTACCTCCAACACCAACCTCAGGTGATCCTCCCGCCTTAGCCTCTCCAAGTGCTGGAATTACCATCATAAGCCACCTCATAGCCGCCGCCGCCGCCTTCTTCTTTTTTTTTTTTTTTTTTTTGAGACAGAATCTTGCTCTGTCACCCAGGCTAGAGTGCAGTGGCACGATCTCAGCTCACTGCATCCTCCACCTCCTGGGTTCAAGCATTCTCCTGCCTCAGCCTCTCAAGTAGCTGGGATTACAGGCATCCGCCACCACACCTGGCTAAGTTTTTGTGTTTTTGGTGGAGACAGGGTTTCACCATGTTGGCCAGGCCAGTCTCCAAATCCTGACCTCAAGTGGTCCACCCACCTCAGCCTCCCAAAGTGCTGGGATTACAGGTGTGAGTCACCGCGCCTGGCCCCACATAGTCTTCTTATAAGGACATTAGTCATTGGATTTAGGGACCACTCAATCCAATACTATCTTATATTAACTTGATTACATCTGCAAAGACCCTGTTTTCAAATTAGGTCAAATTCACAGATACTGGGGGTTTGGACGGCATATCTTCAATGGAGACAGTGATTTAACCCACAATAAGGGATCCTTTATGTTGTAAAACATATGAGAGTTTCATTCCTTTTTATGGCCAAATAGTATTCTGTTGTATGAATAAACTACATTTTATTTATTCTTCAGTTTATGGACATTTAGGTTGTTTTCCGCTTTTTCCCTATCAATGAATATTGCTGCTATGAGCATTCCTGTAAAGTTTTTGCATGGGTATGCTTTCATTTCTCTTGGGTATGTATCTAGAGTTGAGTTGTAGTTTCATAGAGGAACTGCCAGACTGTTTTTCAAAGTGGCTGTCCTATTTTACCTTCCCATGGGCAGGATATGAGCAGTGTATTTCTCTCCATCCTCACTGACCTACAGTTGCTATGATCTATTTTTGATTATAGCTGTCCTACTGGATGTGAAGTGGTACCTTATTGTGACTTTGATTCCATTGCCCTGATGGCTAATGGTGTTGAGCATCTTTTCGTGTGCTTTTGCCCATTTACATATCTTCTTTGGAGAAATATCTACTCAGATATTTTGCCTGTTTTAAGATTTGGTTATTTGTCTTTTAAGAGTCCCTTAGCTAATATATAATTTCACAGAAAATGTTCTCCCATTCTTTGTATCTTTTCACTGTCTTGGTGTATTGTCTTTTAAAGCCAAAAGTTTAATGATGTCCAGTTTATTTTTTGTTGTTCCTTGTGCTTTTGTTTGCATATGTAAGAAACAAATGTTTACTCCAAGATCACAAAGATTATGCCTATGTTTTCTTCTAAGAGTTTTATGATTTTACCTTCCACATTTCATTCTTTGACCCATTTTGAGTTAATTTTTATATATGGTGAGAGGTAGGGGTTGAAATTCATTCTTTTGTTTGTGGATATCCAGTTCTCCCAATTAAAAAGATTATTCTTCTCCCATGGAATTGTTTTGGCACCCTTGTGAAAGATCAGTTGTCTGCAGACATATGACTTTATTTCTGGACTCCTAATTCTGTTCCATTGATCTAAATATCTGTCCTTATGCCAGTACCACACTTTTCGTGTATGTGTGACAGTCTCGTTATATTGCCCAGGCTATTCTCAAACTCCTGGCCTCAAGTGATCCTCCCACCTCAGCCTTCCAAAGTGCTAGGATTACAGGTGTGAGCTGTTGCACCCAGCCTCACACTGTCTTGATTACGTAGTTTTGTAGTACATTTAGAAGTCAGGGGCCAGGCTTGGTGGCTTATGCCTGTAATCCCAGCACTTTGGGAGGCCGAGGCGGGCAGATCACCAGGTCAGGAGATGAAGACCATCGTAGCCATCATGGTGAAACCCCGTCTCTACTTTAAAATCCAAAAATTAGCTGGGTGTGGTGGTGCACGTCTGTAATGCCAGCTACTTGGGAGGCTGAGGCAGGAGAATCACTTGAACTCGGGAGGTGGAGATTGCAATGAGCTGATTGTGCCACTGCACTCCAGCCTGGCAACAGAGCAAGACTCCGTCTCAAAAAAAAAAAAAAAGGAAGTATGCATCTTCCAACTTTGTTCTTTTTCAGAATTACTTACTATTCTGGGTTCTTCAGATTTCCATATGAATTTTACGATCAGTTTCTCAATTTTTGCAAAGAAGTTAGCTAGGCTTTTGATTGGGTTTACTTTGATCAGTAGATCAGTTCGGGGAGCATTGTTATCTTAACAGTATTAAGTCTAGATCCATGAATATGGGATGTCATTGTATTTATTTAGGTTTAATTTCAATAATGTTTTGAAGTTTTCAGAGTATAATGTAAATTTTATGCTTATTTTGTTAAATTTATTCCTAAATATTTTATTCCTGTTGATAGTATTATAAATGGAATGATTTTAACTTCATTTTCAGTTTCTTTATTGCTACTATGCAGAAATAAAATTGATTTTTATATCTTGTTCTTGTCTCCTGTACCCTTGCTGAATTCATTTATTAGTTCTGTTTTTTTTTAATGGATTCCTTAAGATATTCTATATGCAAGATCATGTTACCTGCCTTTTCTGTTATCTTGTTACTTGTGCTGAGTAGAATCTCCAGTACAAAGTTTATTAGAAGCAGTGAGAGCAGATGTCCTTGTCTTACTCCTGATTTGAGGAGGAAAGTATCCATCTTTCACCATTAAGCATGATGTTAGCTGTGGGCGTTTTATAGAAATACTCTTATATTTCTATTTTTATTTTGAATATTTTTATCATGAAAAGGTATTGGATTTAGTCAGATACTTTTTCTGGTGTCTACTGAGATAATCTTACAAGTTATTTCTATTTTTTTGAATATTTTTATCATGAAAAGGTATTGGATTTAGTCAGATACTTTTTCTGGTATCTACTGAGACAATCTTACAAGTTTGTTTCTTTTATTAATGTAGTGCATTGCATTGATTTGTGTATATTGAGCCAGCCCTTTGTTTCTGTGATAAATCCTATTTGCTCATAATATATAGTCTTTTTTGTGTGTTGCTAGATTTCAGTTTACTAGCATTTTTTTTTTTTTTGAGGATGTGTGTGTGTGTATTCATAAGGGATATTGGCCTATAGTTTACTTGTGATGTCTTTGCCCAGTTTTTGTATCAGCGTAATTCTGGCCCTGTAGAAGGAGTTGGCAAGTGCTCCCTCCTGGTTTTTGGAAAAATCTAGGAAGGATTGGTATTAATTCCTTAAACGTTTGGTAGATTTTACTAATGAAGCTATCTTGAAATTTTCTTTGATCACTAATTTAATATCTTAAATATGTACTAAGGTGTTTTATTTCTCCTTGAGTTAGTTTAACTTTTGAGTCAGTAATTGACATTATTGAATTTGTTGGCATATAGTTGTTCATAGTATTCATTTATTTTTATTTCTTTTCACGGATTTTTTTTTCTTTTATTTTTTATCTAACATGGTCATGAGTTGTGATCAAGGATGTTTTTAAAGCTAAACATTTCCCTCTGAGCATTTGCTTCAGCCATTTCCCATAGCTTGTGATATGTATTTTTATTTTTAATATAATTTTGCAATTTCTGTATTTCTTCCTTGATTCAATTGTCGTTAAGAATTTCTTAAAATGTTTTTGAGGCCAGGTGCAGTGGCTCATACTTCAGACTCCTGGGCTCAAGGGATTCTCCCCCCCAGGCAAATGTATTACAGGCACAGTTATCTTTTAAATTATATTTTCTTGTAATACTGTTATACCCCTCCATCTCCCAGTATATCTTTTATCTGTAAAGCATTAAAGATCCATTTTGGTATGTCTGTGAAATGGGTCTCTGATGCAATCTTGTTTTTCAAATGGCTGCCCATTTGTCTCAGCAATATTTATTGATAATCGGTATCCATAAATTATATGGATATTTGTGTTTGGAAGTCAGTGTAGCACTGGGAACAGATTAGGTCACCTAGGAATATATTATGGAGTGAGAAAATAGGGCCTAGGCCTGAATTTTGAAAGGATCCCAAAATGTCAGCAGTTGAAGAGGATGAATCAGCAAAAGAAAACCACTCAGAGAAAGGAGAAGTCAGGGCCCTTGGGAAGTGATTCTCTCAGTAAAAGGGAGAGACTTGCCAAGTCGAAGCTTGCTGAGAGATTCAGGAAGTGGAGGGCAAGAAGTCGTTCACAAGATCCAGCCACATGGACACCATGGACCTTGGTGACTGCTGTTTGGAGTGGCAAGGGCAAATGTTAGATTAGGGTGGGTTCAGAAGTCAGAAGTGGGAGATGGCAAACAGTGACACTAGTTGCAAGAAGCTTATCTGTGAAGGGCAGTAGAGTGAAGAGGAAGGTTTTGTTTTGTTTTTTGTTTTTAAATTTACTTATTTATTTTTGAGATGAAGTCTGACTCTGTCTCCCAGACTGGAGGGCAGTGGCGTGATCTTGGCTCACTGCAACCTCCGCCTGCCGTGTTCAAGCGATTATCCTGCCTCAGCTTCACAAATAGCTGGGATTACAGGCCACCATGCCCGGCTAATTTTTGTTTATTTTATTTTTTTTAGTAGAGACGGTGTTTCATCATCTTGGCCAGGCTGGTTTTGAACCCACCTCGGCCTCCCAAAGTGCTGGGATTACAGGCGCGAGCCGCCGCACCCAGCCTAGAGGAAGGTTTTAAAGATCAGAGAAGCTGGTCACAGGGGCTCACGCCTATAATCCCAACACTTTGGGAGGCTGCAGAGGAAGGACCACTTGAGCCCAGGAGTTCAAGACCAACACGGGCAACAGGGTAAGACCCTGTCTCTACAAAAAATTTTTTTAAAAATTAGTCAAGTGGTGTGGCTAATAGGAAGGATCCAGTGAAGAGACTGGTAATCAGTAATGAAAGGCTTCTGACCGGGCAGTGAGAGCTCAGCCTGAGGCAGAAGGGCCTGGTTTCTGTTGCAGCAGGTGAGAAGAAGATGAGGATAGTGACAGAACTGTCTTGATTTCCTCCTTTATTGTCATCGGAGTAGCAATAGGTTACAGGTGATGATGAAGGTGGGCCGGTGGGTACCTGTGAGTTCCAGCAGAGGCCAAGGGTCATGTTGTTGAGGACCTTGCTGAGGTAGGGGTGTGGCAACCACATTGCAGATCCACAGGGTCACCCCATCTAGTCCCCATTTAGGACCTTTAACTTGGCTGCTGCACCTGGGGTGGGGGCCAAGGGTTCAGCTTTTCAGAGCCCATTTCTTTCCTTGCATCCCATCTTCCACGTTTATTACCCCCACTAAACCCCCCTAGCCATGGCCTCATTCCTGTTGCCCAGGTGGTGCAGAAGGCCTCACATGCACTGACCCCTGGTATCCCCCAGATTGGAAGGCTGGCAGAGCACCCCATACTCTGAGGCCTGAGTTGTTCCAATCCCTGTTGGAACTCTCCTGTAAGCAGCCTCTGCCTGTGGCTTAGATGGGGAGCAGAGATCGTCTCAATACTCATTTCTGTTGCTGTGGTCTTCTTGAGGGGACATCCAGCCTCTTGTATTCCCATCAGGGAAGACCTTTGCAGGTGAGTCATCCCATTGGAAGCTGTTAGATGCAGTTCAGAGGCAGAGAAGATAATTCTGTGCTTGCCTTCTGGCTCTCTCCTGAGTATCCTCTCTTCTGCAGGGGTGTACAAACTTGTCTGATTCCAGGGATTCTTGGATAGGGGATGAGCGAGGCCATTCTGCAGTGAGGAACAATCACCTATATCTGGCCAGGTCTGCCTGGAAGAACTCTGCCTACAGTGAGTTGCGGGGAATGTTGGGGATAGCCACCTGCCTGGTTTGGGGACTTGGGGGCTGATGGCTGCTAGATCTTAGTGAGTCACTGGTCCGAGGGAGAGCTGTTGCTGTCCTGAGGCCCTGATGTTCAGTGCCATCACAGGCCCTTCACCTATTTATTGTAGGCCGCAGAGCCTCCCTGGGCAATTGCTGCTGCTCACCATGCAGTGCGTCCAGCTTGGGGACCTGCTTTTCCTCCTCTTATCAGGATTTGGCCAAGCACGTTGTGGACACTTCTGTGGCTGATGTGAGTATCTGCTCCCACCCATCCCCACCATACCTTTACTCGGACATCTGCTGGGTATGCAGGAAGAGAAAGTAGGAAAAAGACTGGGCAGATTAGGGAGCCCAAGACTTGTGGGCATCTTCAGTGGTTCTTCATCTTGAGAAAAGGGGAATTCGGGCCAGCCACAGTAGCTCATGCCTATAATCCCAACATTTTGGGAGGCTGAAGTGGGAGGATCATTTGAGGTCAGGCGTTCGAGACCAGCCTGGGAAGCACAGCAAGATCTTGTCTCTACAAAAAAATTAAAATATTAAACCATGCATGGTAGCTCACACCTGTAATCCCAGCACTTTGGGAGGCAGAGGTGGGCAGATGCTTGAGTCCAGGAGTTCAAGACCAGCCTGGGCAACATGGTGAAACCTTGTCTCTACAAAAAATACAAAAAGTTAGCCAGGTCTCGTGGTGTGTACCTGTAGTCCTAGCAACTGGGAGGCTGAGGTGGAAGGACTGCTTAAGCCTAGGATGTCAAGGCTCCAGTGAGCCATGATCACGCCACTGAACTCCAGCCTGGGTGACAGAGCTAAAGCCTGTCTCGGAAAAAAAAGAAAAGGAGAATTTATCAGATGCAGGCCAGACTGACTATCCGAGGGCTTAGTTTTTACTGTGCCTCCTAATTTGGATGTGGCCATTGTGTCCCCAGGTAATGGCTGCTTGTTCGGATAATCTGCACAACCTCTTTAGCTGCCAGGCAACAGCTGGCTGGAAGTAAGTTTGTGCAGGGTCCTTGGTACACTGTCTGTCTTGCTCCTAAGCTTGTCACCCTACTTGGCTTCTCTCCTCCTTTCCCTTACCTGGATTCCTCGAGTCTTCACTCTGAGCCCCTCCTTTGTGATCCTTGGAACTCATTTTTGACCCCCTCCTCTTCTCTGTGGTTGGTGTTTCCCCTCAGCTATCAGGGTGAGGAGCAGGCGGTGCAGCTTTACTACAAGGTGTTTTCTTCCACTCGGCATGGCTTCCTGGGGGCAGGTGTGGTGTCCCAGCCACTGTCTCACGTGTGGGCGGCTGTCAGTGACCCCACTCTGTGGCCCCTGTATTACAAGCCTATTCAGACAGCAAGGCTGCATCAGCGAGTGACCAACAGCATCAACCTGGGTGAGCCCAGGGAAGGCAGGCTTCCATGGGGCCTGGTTTCTGGTGTGCCCAGTGGGGTCTTGCTGGGGGATAGAGGTGGAGGGTTGAGCTATGTGTCAGGTTATGGGGTGATGGCAGGAGGGCTGCTCCCTGACCAGTAAGGCTTTAAGACTAGGTCTGTCCATGGGCCTCCTGACCCTCTTTATCCCTGTCCCTCCAGTGTATTTGGTGTGTGATACCACCCTGTGTGCACTGAAGCAGCCACGGGATTTCTGTTGTGTCTGCGTGGAAGCCAAAGAGGTGCCTGCCTTGGTGGTAAAGACACTGTGGAAAGAACTTGGGCTGAAGTGTTGTGAGAAACAATCTATGTGGGCATCAGGTCCTCTGGGGGAAGGAGGGCAAATTGGGGCTGGAGCCAGGGTAGGGGTGGCTTGAAGGCTGGCCCAGTGTTGCCTTTCACCATACTGTCTACTCGGGAGCCTGTTCCTGTTTTGTCCATATTACACAGGCAGAACTTTGTTTCCCTCTGTCCCCAGGGTCACCTGTCAGTCATGGCAGCCCAGTCTGTGTATGATACATCCATGCCAAGACCCAGCAGAAAAATGGTTCGTGGGGAGATCCTGCCCAGTGCCTGGATCTTGCAGCCTGTCACCGTGGAAGGGAGGGAAGTCACCAGAGTCATCTACTTAGCCCAGGTGATAAACCCCTTGCAGCCAGCCTCACAGCACAGCCTGACTTGGTCCCATAGCCCCCTAGGATTTTTGTGTCTCACTGTTAAACATCCTTCAATGCCCACGCCCTTTGGCCTGAGACCAGGAGACTCTGGGGCTTCCTGGGCTTGCAGTAAGGGGAGTCAGGGGATAATTCAAGAGGAGGGAATGAGACAGGAGTTTATCAACCTTTTCTGAAGCTCCTGTCACCAAAGACCTAGTGACCTGCATCCTGTGGCTGATCCCAGGGTTCTTAGGAGATAGACGAGTCATTGTGAAGCCTCAGCAGAGCGGAGTGATGACGTGTTTGGTTCACCTCTCCCCTCCCAGTCCCTTGACTTGGACTTTGTCACTAGGAGGTGAACGCCAATACTTAGATCCGAATAGCAGAGGCCAGAGGCCTGTAAACACCAAGCCACAGTCTGAGGTGCTTCTCCCATCACCACAGGCTGGGGGGACTCCTTGGGGCTAGAGTGCACCTGGCACATTCTCTCAAGTCTATTTGCAACTTAAATTCTTCTCTCTCTGCTTTCAGGTGGAACTTGGTGCTCCAGGCTTCCCACCTCAGCTCCTGAGCTCTTTCATCAAACAGCAGCCACTAGTTATAGCCAGACTGGCTTCTTTCCTTGGTAGCTAGCATCTCACTGTCAAGATGGTGCTGCTGAGATGCAGGCCCAGGCTGCTTAAAAGAGACACTGTGGCAGCTCCTTGTTACTTTCCGTACCCTGGTGCAGGAAAAGCTGATGCTACCTGCTGTGGCTGATAGCACTGGCCTAAGGATGCCAGCAAAGCTCAGTCAGTACTTGGTCACAGCTGGCACCAGTGCAGAGCAAATGGCCTGAGCTCCTGGCTCTGGCCGTCCAGAGTGAATGCAGCTCAGCTCACCTTTTGGATTTCTCGCCTTTCTTTCCTGTTGCTGGGACTCTGCACCAGACAGGCTACTTAAGGACCAGGATTGGGCACAGCCAGCAGAGCCGGGGGACTGCAGTGCTTTGGCAAGATGCTTCCACGAGCTGGTAGGGAAGCAGGCAGCCAATGGCCAAGACCCTGCTCTGAATCTACCTCCAGCATTCAGCTCCACTGTGTGGTAGGATATTAAAAATACCAAAACAAAGAAGATTCAAAAAAAGCTGCACAAACCAGAACACTGATTCAGAATATTTTCTCCCTCTTGAATTTTTGCAAAATACTTTATTAATGATTTTTTGTTTTTTCTCCCTTTCCCTCCCAGGAGAAGACATTTGGGTCTTGGCATGAGTCAGGGGTGTTGAGTGATGCTCTGATATGGAGCTGTCACTCTAGACCTGTCAGATGGAAGACACCGTAGAACCAGGTTGGACAGATACGGGGTCCGGGTGAGGGGCCGAGGACTTTGAGGACTGGTTGGAGTGGCAGCCAGATGCTGGTTGCTGACAAGGCAAGAGGAATTTCAGAGCTTAAACACTGTCCTTTGAGGAAGGGAGAGGAGATTAATGAACTCCCAGGGGAGGCGAGTGGCTTGTTGGGAGGACGCTCAGTTCCAGAACTTACCTCAGTCACTTGGGAGGTGTGGAGTCCTGAGCATTCCATGATTTCTCTCTGGCCTCACCTATCCTAGGATGGGATGGGATGGAGAGTGGGTTGTTTTCTTGTACTTTAGCCTGGCTGAACGTGAACCGTGAATATTCTGTGTGTTTACTCAGAAGTGGTAGGGTTGGGGAAGATTCCCATCTTTAGTTCTGGTGCCCAAAATCTTTTGGTGGATAAAGGTAACTGGGGATTCA
Organism: Cacajao melanocephalus; assembly: GCA_963573385.1. Classification (NCBI taxonomy): domain Eukaryota; kingdom Metazoa; phylum Chordata; class Mammalia; order Primates; family Pitheciidae; genus Cacajao; species Cacajao melanocephalus. Next base: position 19,906 of record CAUYLG010058926.1, read on the forward strand.
GAAGATGTGGTAAAAGGTGTATTTCTGTATAGCATGGCAGAGATTTATTTTTCTAAAGTGTTTGCAAGGCATTTTTTCCTCTTACCTCAGATTATTTATATATTGTTGATTGAAGGTTTTTTAAAATTGCTTTTAAACTTCTATTTCTCTGGTAAATTTTTTTGGTGACATATTTAACACCCTATTTATGTACTCCTACCTCTTGTCATATAAATCTCTAAGACTACTGACCAAAAAAGTCAGATCATTTTTAAATTAAAAGTCCTCTGCATACTTTAGTGAAGAGTAGATGAAATACTGCACCACGATGGTCTAAGTGTGTCATTTAGAGCTTGGCACTTAGCTGGAGATCACACTGGCAATACCCACTCATAGCCAATTCAAAGATTCAGTTTACATGTGTGTACAGTTTCTCATGAACTTGGCATTTCTTTGCAGGGTAAACAGCAACCAGGTAAGTTGCTCAACTATAGCCCAAGTAAGAACTGAAGCGGAGGACCCAGAACAGTCACTGACACATCTAACAGTGACCACAGTGCCCTGGGGCTTCTGAGGCAGAGCCACCTACGGGAATCTGAGTAGGGAGATTACCAGGAGGTAACCCTGTCCGCCTTAATAGAGAAGTCATCCGGGCGTGGTGGCTCATGCCTGTAATCCCAGCATTTTGGGAGTCTGAGGCAGGTGGATCACCTGAGTTCAGGAGTTCGAGAGCAGCCTGGCCAACATGGTGAAACCCTGTCTCTACTAAAAATACAAAAAATGAGCCAGGCGTGGTGGCACACTCCTGTAGTCCCAGCTACTTGGGAGGCTGAGGCACAAGAACTGGTTGAACATGGGAGGTGGAGGTTGCAGTGAACCAAGATCTTGCCACTGCACTCTAGCCTGGGTGACAGAGCAAGACTCCATCTCAGAAAAAAAAAAAAGAAAAAAACCCCACACATCAGAGCTGATTTAATCAGCAACTGAAAGATTGAGAGGGATCTTGTAGCAGAAAGCAAAAGTGGAGTAAGATTTTGGTTTCACTGGGTGATTCTTATACTTTTGCCTACCTCAGAATCACTTGAAAGCCTTCTTATGTTCCAGGCTGGGCCCTACCCCAAGTTACTGGTTTGGTAGCCTCGGGGAGGGACCAAAATATTTGTATTAACAAGAAGTCTTGCTGGGTGCGGTGGCTCACACTGGTAATCCCAGCATTTTGGGAGGCCAATGTGGGCGGATCACTGGTTCAGGAGATCGAGACCATCCTGGCCAACATGGTAAAACCCTGTCTCTACTAAAAATACAAAAAATTAGCCGGGTGTGGTGGCACACACCTGTAGTCCCAGCTCCTCGGGAGGCCGAGGCAGGAGAATCACTTGAACCTGGGGGCTAGAGGTTGCAGTCAGCCAAGATTGCGCCACTGCACTCCAGCCTGGGCAACAGAGTGACTCCATCTCAAAAAACAAAAAGTCCCAGGAGGCCCTTAAGTTTGCTGGTTTGGGGACCACACTATCAACAGCTGGCTTTGACAATTAAATAGAAAAGAATCTTATTAGTTTGCTGGCCCACTAGCTGCCTGTCTCCACAATCCTTAGAGTAGCCTTTAAGGCTCACACAGGCCAGCAGGAAATTTCCTTCACTGGGAACATGTTAAATTTCCATTCGGATTGCCAAGAACTTGGTTTTAACTTAGTGGGCCGTAAGCCAGGTCTGGGTTATGGCCCAGCTCTTCAATCTCAGCATCCGTAGGTGTTTCAGGTTTTCCTCTCCTGCCCATCCCATGTCACACACCTCAGCTGGGTCATCTGGAAAAAGTCCAGAAGTAGCCATGAACCTGACACCCAAAGCTTCCTGGGGCAGTGCTGTGGGTCATCCACACCCTATGCTGGTCCCTGGGCATAGAAAAAAATTTTTTTAAAGACAGGTGTCACTCTGCAGCCCAGGCTAGAGTGCAGTGACTTAATCATGGCTCACTGTAGCCTTGACCTCCTGGGTTCAAGTGATCCTCTGACCTCAGCCTCCCAAGTAGCTGGGACCACAGGCATGGACCACCACTCCTGACCAATTTTCTTTTGTATTTTTATAAAGATGGGGTTTCCCCATGTTGCCCAGGCTGGTTTCAAACTCCTGAGCACAAGTGATCCTCCCGCCTTGACCTCCCAAAGTGCTGGGATTACAGGTGTGAGCAATCACGTCCAGCTGAGAAAGCATTCCTTAAAACTTTTTTGGTTCCCAGGCATTCAGAACAAATTGGATTTAAAGGATAAAGATAAAGGCCTTTGAAAATAAAGAGATCAGCAGAAAAGGTTCAGATCCAAAAACTTGTTAAAGGAGTAGCTGAGGAGAGGGGAAAGGCATGGTATTTGAGAAAAGTATGATCATAAGGTGGTGACTGAGAACACCTCCCATTTTTCACTTCCTAGGTTGATGGGATTTTGAGGTTTTACCATGGTCTGATAAGTGGATCCAGTTAGGTCCAACTCCTGGTGGTAATGCACATGATCATAGTAGTGAATTTTGTTTCTCAAAGAGATGGGGGGGGTCTCACGCTTGCTCAGGCTGGCGTGCAGGGGCACAATCATAGTTCACTGTAACCTTGAACTTCTGAACTCAAGCAATCCTGTCAGTCTCCCAAAGCGCTGGGATTACAGGTGTGAACCTGTCAAAATCAATGGCTCATTTATAGAGCTCGATACAGCTGTAATCAAGAAGCAATCTTTTACTCTGAGATACTCCAAGTTAAATCACACACCCCAGGCTTAACAGGACAGCATAACAAGAACTGCCCCACCGTGTGGTTCAGTAGGGAACATCTTGTGTGTGGAAACTATGTTGTCCTAATCTAACCCTTTTTCCCACAAATAGTTACACAGAAGTCAGTACCACTGACAATAAATGTATAGGCCCCAACTGCCACCAGAGATTAGTTCTCTAGAGTGGACTATATAGGCATTTCTAAGAGGCAAGGCAGCTCACTTTGCAATGCACAGAGTGAAGCCACAATTATAGCTCAACCTAAAACCCACCTGAGACTGCAGCCTTTTAAAGGGAAAAGACAGGTAAAAATGACTAGTCATCAAGCCCTTGTTAAAGAAAACCAGTTTATTTTAAAAAGCTCTAAATGCCCTGTGCTTGGTCCCTGCTCATAGGGAGAGGGGTCTCAAGAGTTCCTACCTGCACAGGGGCTGAAGGTACAGGGGGAAACCAGGTTTCAGTTGGTTGAGATCTGTTTGATAGACTTTTTTGGATAGTCTTGCTGTCACCCAGGCTGGAGTTGCACCACTGCAACCAACCACCTCTCGAGTTGAAGCAAGTCTCCTTCCTCAGCCTCCTGAGAAGCTGGGATTACAGGCACACTCCACCATCCCCAGTTAATTTCTGTATCTTTAGTAGAGATACAGTTTTGCCATGTTGGCCAGGCTGGTCTCGAACTCCTGACCTCAAGCAATCCGCCTACCTCGGCCTCTCCAAGTGCTGAGATTACAGGCTGGTCTCGAATTCCTGACCTCAAAGGATCACCTACCTCCGGCCTTTAAAAGTGCTGGGATTACAGGCATGAGTTCCGTGTTAGGCATTTTCTTACCATCAGGAGGTAGGTAGACTGCCAAGATTCATGTTTTAACTTTGTAAGTGGCAGTCACTTGCATCTGTCATGAATTCCGAGACCCCAAAGTTTTAAGAGATACTGGGTTCTGTGTTGACAAACCCACACACCTCATTTCATTTAGTATCCAAGAGAAAAACACCACCTCTTCCACTCCGGGACTGGCATCTCTGGGCTCTTCTGCCATAATCTGAATCAGGCCAACTCTCCTTCCTCTAGGATTTGCATGGTGGTCCTGTAGTTGCTGGGATGCAAAGCAGCAACACCCTTCTTTCACAGAGCAGGAAGTCTGATTATAGACCAGCTACTCCCACACCAGTGAGAGTCCATGGTGGGCACTTGGGCTGCCTCCTGAGGGACAGTGAGGCAAGCGTCCAGGGTTCTGGTGAGATGCCCAAGACAGGGCCACTTCTCAGCCCTAGCTCTGGGCCAGCACAGTGCCCCGGTTTGGCTGCACCAGCTCACAAGCTCTTAGCTGGGGTTCTGGCAGGTAGAGCTCAGCTAGAAACAGGTTAGACAGTGTTGCTAATTCTTCAGCAAAGTCCTGCAATAAGTAGAAAGATGAAGGAAAAGGCAGCATGTAATTCTCAACAGCTCATCTTTTTTGGATCGTCTCTTTTTTACTGAAGACCAGCCCAAACGCCAAACCTTAGCTAATCACTCAGTAGACAATAAACTAGCTACATTATTTTTTCTCACCTGCCCTCCACACTGAAATGGACATGAAACCTTGTCTGTTAGTATTTTTGGAGGCTAAAGTTATGGCAGGGAGTGAACTGTGAACTCTGATGGGGGAGGCACAGGCTTTACCACTTTTTGAGTACTATTGCATCTATATCATCTTGAAATTAATTATTAGTACTATTAAAAGATGAATTACTTTGCCCCCAATCATAAAAAAAAATTACCAAGATTAAAATCCAGGTTATTCCGATTTTAAAAACCCACACACTGCACTGTGCTGCTTTCCAACTAACTGCCTTCCTTTCATCTTCCCACTAACACAGTCCCTCATATAATAACTACTCAAATCGGGATGATTTCAGGGTGGCCCTGAAGACTCTCGACAAAAATCCACTTAGTTTTGTCCCATCACTTGCTTCGTTTCAAGACAAATGGGAGACGGAGACTCCTTACCCTTGGCCACTGGGCCTGGTGGAGGCTGCCCAGACAGGCCTCTATCTCCATCCGTCCCATTAGACCCTTCTCCACCAGCTCCCGGAGCAAGAATAGCAGTAAGTCCCACTGCAAAACACGAGGTCAGGGTTGCTAGGAGGATGGCTGAGTGACCCTGATGACACAGACTGAGATCTCAAAGGACAGAGCTGCTGGGAAGAGACTTTAGATAAGTGGAGTCCATTTCTGTGTGGAACAGGAAGGGGAAATAAAGGAAGCAGAGCAGCTCAGTTTGGGGCAAGGGTGGTGGATGTTCAGAGATTGACCGCAGAGGGCTAAGACACCTTCCTGTTCCTTCTGACTCACCTCCCTCGGTCTTGTATCTGCCAGAAGCCCCACATTTCTTGGGCTCAGCAGCAGCTGCAACGGAACTGGCCCCTGAAAGTCTTCCTTCCACAAGGAAAGCAGCATGTGCAAAAGCCTTCGAGCCTGCCCTCTCTCCAGCCTGTGCTGTGCTGGGGGCCCTAGGATGGGAATCTGATCTGCAACTGTGGAAAGAGAAGAAAGCCAAGCTTTTTTAAGAGATGGGGGCAGGCTGGATGTGGTGCCTCACGCCTTTAATCCCAACACTTTGGGAGGCCGAGACAGGCAAATCATGAGGTCAGGAGTTTGAGACCCAGCTGGCCAACATAGTGAAACCCCATCTCTATTAAAAATACAAAAATTAGCTGGGTGTGGTGGCATGCACTTGTAGTCCCAGCTACTTGGGAAGCTGAGGCAGAAGAATCGCTTAAACCCAGGAGGCCGAGGTTGCAGTGAGCTGAGATCATGCCACTGCATTCTGCCTGGGCAACAGCAGCGAGATTCCGTCTCAAAAAAAAAAAAGAGATGGGGGCAGAAGGGGGCTGGTTTCTAATCTTGCTTGTACCCAACCCTGAGATTTGGGGCATCAGGCAAGAGGGTTATGATGGAAAAGAATCATACCAAGGAGGGAAGCTAACTCCACAGAGCACTTTGCCAGATGCTGTTCAGCAGGTGGGCACAGGAACTGCAGGGGGAAAAGGGAGACCATAGCACCATGCTTACTGCTGTGAGAACTGGACCTGAGCCAGTGTGGCTCTGGTTATCAGGTCTCACACAAGGACAGAGAAAGGCGGCCCTCAGGTGGCAGATGCCACATCTCACCTGGCGGCACTGCAGCATCTGGCCCAGCTGGACTACGAGCTGTTCCAGATGCTCTGGGGAGACTCCCTCGTCAGGGTCCCGTGGCCCCACAGCCAAGGAGAGCACATCCTGTAGAGAGCAGGGGGAGACATCACCCTGAGCTGGGGACCAAGATGCCACAGAGCATTTGGCTTGGGACAGGGACCAGCCAGTGGAGAGAGACATAATAGGGCTCTGAGGTATGGTAAGTGAAGCCAAGTTGCCCCTTGGGCACTTGGATAGGATGCCATAGACCTGGGACTTAGATAGGATGCCACAGCAAGGGGAAGCAATCGCATGGACAACAAAAGACGGAACAGATGGAGCAGGTCAGCTGAGGGACCACAGGCTGCCAGAGCATGGAAATGTCACTCAACTTGGGACCAAACTCCCATAAGGCATCTTATTTTTGAAGCATGTATGGAAACTGGCCTATCGGATACTTCCTTAGGATCTTCTCTCTCTCATGCCTCTCTGTTCATCTTCTCTGGAGAGCTGAGCTTTCAATGCAGAAATCCTCTGCATATTGGCAACCAGTATCAAATGGCCACTAAAGCCTCTTCCTCCTATACAATCTCCATTTTTAGACAGTCACTGCACCTTACTGCCTATTCCAATCTCTATTCCTAGATTATTACCCTAGACCAGAACCAGACAGTAAATATTTTAGGCTTTGCATGCCATAAGGTCTCTGTCTGTCTTAACTATGCAACTCTGCTGTTGTTGAGTAGTTGCCCAAAAGCAGCCACATACAACTCGTACACAAATGAATATGGCTGCATGCCAATAAAACTACTCACAAAACAAGGGGCAGGCTCACTTCAGTCCATGGGCTGTTTGTTTGTTGACTCCTGCTCTAGACAATCTTTGAATTTTTAAAATCAGGTTAGGAGAACTGATGAGTTTATTCTTACTGCCTATAAATGAGCATCACCTCCCACACAGAACATTTCTGAAGTCGTCTCCAAATACTGGGGAGAGTGCCTCTTAGAGACTCATTTACGAGGAAGCCATTCACCACCCCCCTCATCACTATCTGCATAAGCATGTAATCAAAATGTCCTATCTGCCCATTTCCCCTTTTGGATGATTAAAAAGTCAAGAGTGACAATTAGGAAAACCATTCAATTCAGCTCTGCCCTACCTAACCTCATTTAGTAATCAACAGAACAGGGACTAGCTGGATAGCACAGACAGCTTCTACGTAAATATCCTGGAGCTGATGTGAGAAAAGAAAGAAACCAGGCACAGAGCAGGGAGAGGGAGCAGGGAAGCCAAAGGGAGTAGGGTAGCCGTGTACTTTTATCTCGGAGATGAGGTGGGAGGGGAGGGGAGCATGGTGCTCACAGGCGCGGGAGCAGCCCCTCCGCTCCCCCCGGGCAGCAGGTTCAGGACCCTGGGCTCGAAGTGTGCGACTCACTGCTGCTTTCACCTCCCTCCTGATCAGTGCTGTGGTGCAAAGGGAGAATGGGAAAGGGGTCACTGGAGGGCCCTGCACAGGCTCACCATGCTGACCCATGCCTTTCATTGTTTCCTACGGGCTCTCAGTCTCAGCTCCCCCAAAATGCCTCCAACTCTCTACCAGTCCACTTTTTAAACACTTGATTCAGCCACTCCCCTCTCCTGGACCTTACCTGTGATGTTGGCTGACAGCCAAGCACAGGCTTTCTCTGTTGCAAGCCCCACAGCAATGTTCTCTGCACTGCTCAGAACCTGGAAACCACAACTACAGAGTCAGGGGCTGAAGGAGGGCTGGGTGCAAGAAGGGATGCCAGAGTCGAGCACCAACCTCCCCAACCCCGAGCCTCACACGGGTGTGTGTGCATATGACTACTCCATGCACCTCTCCCACAACCACCTGGCCTGCTAGTTGCAGGCCTCCCTCCCACGTACTGCTGCTGGAGTCTCCTCCGGAAGCAGCGCCCGCACAGCCCCAGGGCTCTTCCTTTGGCAGAACCTAAAAGGAGACGGACAGGGTAAGTGGCCTCTGGGTATTTCAACCTGGCTCTAGAAGTAAATGCCCCGAGTATACCAAGCACCTGACCTGGGAGGCTGTACCTTGGAAGGAGGCACCATTTGCCCTCCCACACCCACCCCAGGTCCCAAAAAAATGAAAGCCCAACGAAAGTCAACCGCCAGCCCCACAGCATCACACGCTCCCAAATGTACGTTTGGATTTTGCGCCACAAAAAGCCTACAGCCAATGCTAAGCCTACAGAGAATGGGCGTGGGGAGAAGAAAAAAGGTGTGAAGGAAAAAGAGTAAGTGTGAAAGAGGAAACACAGGATGGAGAAAAGCCAAGAGAGGATCAAATGGAACAGCGCTTCTTACTCCCGCCCTAGGGCCAATGCCTGGGCCCCGTGGGGGCACAGCCGGGAATACAAGATCTCCAACAGCTGGGCTGGGTCTCCCCCTTCCTCTCCCTGTGTCACCAGCTGCTCTTGGAGAAGTGACTCTGCCTGGCGCACCAGATCTGCCACCAGTGTAGCCCTGTAGCAGGGACAGCAAGGTTGGGGGTGGTTGGAGGGTGAATCGGAAAGGGGCTGCAAATTTAAGGAAATTTGGTCAGAATTTCCTTTAAAATGTGTTGGCTGTTTCAGCCCCACACCCACCCTCTGGCTGACCACCTCAGTGTAGCAAATGAGGAAAAGGGAAAAACTGGTAGCGGGATGATCCCGGAATCCTTAACCCACTCTTACTTGATATGTTTGACACAGTTCGATCCAATTCTCTCTGCCACAAACTCTACAGTCCGGCGCAGGGAGGGTGGCTGATTGTGGAAAAAGGCCTGGGCAAGCTGCGCCTGTGGGGAGGAGGGAAGAGGCAGCGAGGCTTCCTCCAGTCTTCCCCTTCTACACCTCCCACCGGGGGCTGCCTCAGCCTTGCCCTTGCCTCAGCCTTGCCCTTACCTGCAGCCCCTGGCTGGTCTGGGAAGGCTGGGCTCCCAAGCTGGTGGTGGTGGTGGTGGGGGTGATTTTCCTCACGAAGCCCCCACTCCGTCCACTGCTGCCTGACACCCACAAAGCAAGCAGTTTCCGGAGCTCTCCTGCCATCAGTGAAGTCCAAGTTCTCAGTTCCAGAACCCTCTCCCCTCCCTAAGCATCATGGACTTGATTTGTGGAGTCAAGAGGCTCAGACAGCCAGGAATGATTATGAACGGAGCAACATGTGAGGGAGTTGGGCCAAGGGGGTGCTTTCTGGGTACTCGTGGAGGGACAGACCAAGGACTATCCAGGGAAATGGGTGCTTACCGATGTAGGGGCAGCAGGTGTAGAGCAGCTGCTGGTCCACCACAGGCACGCTGTCCTGGGGAGAACAGGCCAGTGTCAGCAGGCTGCCCCTCCCCCAGCACGTGCCAGGAAGCAGGCAGTTGGCAGGGCGTTTACAAGAGTAACATCTTCCCCTGGCTGGGCCTCCCCAAGCAGTGCACTTCCTTTATTCTTGGGATTCCCATGACTCTGGCTGGACCCCCAACACTCACCAAGCCATGCTCTGGGGCTACTGTGTCCAACTCAAAGGCATCTGAGGGACCCTCTTCTAGAAAGAACAAGTCCTCGGGGACTGTGGGAATCTGGCAGGACAGGAAGACAGTCACAGCTCTAGTCGACTTCAGAGACCCCCCACTCTGCCCACTACACAGTGCCAGGGTATAGATGCCAGCTCCACAGCAGCTGCCTCCGAAACAATGGGAATCCCTAGGCCTTTCCTGAACCTTCATCTTCTGGCCCCTGCCTCATTCGCCCTCAGACATTTGTCCTCTCCTCATCTTCAGCTGCAGAATCTCTCCCCAGTCTGGACCCTCACTCTGCCCACCTGGAAAAGCCAGCCCAGGACAGCAAGCAGCAGCAGCTTGTTCAGAAAACACATCTTCCCCTCGTTCTCCTGCGACAACACCAAGCTCCTGAAACGTCAATGGACAGTACACTGGTTTGAGCAGAAAGGCGAAGGGAACAGAGGCGGCAAAAGTGGTCACTGGAGGCTGGCTCACAAAAGCGACCTAAAAGGGACTGGGGCCATGTCGGCAAGCAGGATCTCCCCAGCCTCCCATCCTGCATCTGGATAGTCTCTCAGTGAGGCCACCTCACGAACAGCACTGAAAGTGCAGATGATTTCCCACTGTCTACGTCTGGGGAGCCAATTCTGCCTCTCCCAGGGCTCGGTTATGGCCAGGGCACCACACACACAATGCAGACTCCTCGACCCTCTTTATCAATAACAGGCTTGACCAATGTCCCCCAACTCTGGAATCCTTTCGTCAAAACTTAGCCTTGCTCCACTCACCGGTGCAGGCGCAGCAGGAGAGTGAAGATGCCCCGGTAATAATCCAGCAAGGGAACAACATGATCAGCAAAGGACAGGAACTCCACCAGCCAGGGCACGGTGAGCACTGCCCGGCGGGCCTGCAGCCCTCGCTGCAGCAGAGTCCGCACATCCAGGACCGGAGGCACCTGGGAGGGCCAGAGCTCGGTCAGAGGGCAAGTCCCTGACACGGGCTAGGAGATGCTCTCTAACCTGCCTGGTTTCCAGAATAACCAAGGAAACCAGTGAGCCTCAGTGCCTGGCTGGTCCTCCCTGCTCCCTCCTCACCAGAATCCCCTGCCCATTCACCTGGCTCCTGAGGGCCAGAATGGAGTCCTGAAGCTCACCGGTCGGGGGAGGTTCAGGCCCCCGGTATGGCAGGAAAGCCACAAAGCCCAGGAATTTGGCCAAAAGCCTCAGGCTAAGAAGCACCACAGCAAATTGCCTCCGTTCACCCTGCATGGAATCAAGGAAGTAAAAGGTCCAAGCATGAGGCTTCCAGAACAATTTTTTCTTGAACATACTCCCTTCCCTCCTGGGTCAGACCCCATTATTTCCCTTGTTCTGTTTTCGGACCTGCCAGTCTACATCTGACTCCCCGTCTTCATCACTGGGCTCATGCTGGGGCAGGGCGAGGCCATTGAGCTCCCGGATCTTCAAGCTCAGACTGTCCATGAGATGCTGGTTAAACTGGAAGCTGAGAAGAAGGGGTGGGTGGGGCATAAGCACTGGAAGAGGCAGAATCAAGAAGGGGCACTCCAGAGGGAAGGGAGCAGGACAGAAAGCGAAGCTGAGGAGCAACAAAATGACCCATGTGGGTAACAGAATGAGAAGTGCAATGAAGCCAGCAAGTACAAGCTGGAAGGAGCCTATTCTGATATATTCCAGGCAAAGGAGACTGTTTACTGTTTTACCCTTTTGAGAAGCCACACCTTTCCTGGCCTCTGCCCCATTCCTTGTAAGACACAGGGGAGCCTACCTGCTGGCACTAAGGATGAAGTCCCTGAAGAAGCCTTGACAGCCTGGGAAGGTAGGGGGTGGGCAGGGCCCCCCACTGCTCTGAGGGGTCACAAGCCGTTCCTGTAGGCGCCACAACCGCCCCAGCTTGTCAGCTCCCAGCATACTCAACACATCTGGGGCTTCGCCCAAGACAGTGCCCCCAGCACCGCCAGGGCTCTGACACATCTGGGGTGGGAGAGAAAGGAGAGAAATTAAAAAATCACTAAGTGGGAGGGAAGGACTGAACAAAATAAGGAGAAAGTAATCAACATTTAAGGAATGCCAACTGTGTCAAGCACTTTAGCTTTTCTGAGGTGTGAATTACAGTATTGTTTCACAGGTGAAGAAACTGAAACTGCAAGGTTAAGCATGTGCCTAGGGTCACTAGAGCTAGGATCTGAAACTAAGCTTGACTACTTACTAAGCTTGGGCTCCTTACCACAGCACAAATCAGAGGGAAGGCAGCAGCAGGCTGGGGGAGATACAGGGTCCAGGGCATGTCAGAGAGTGCCCTGGCTTTTCTTTGGCCACTCAAGTTTCAGCCATCCTACCAAGTAGTAGAACTCTTGTTCAAGCCCAGGACCTGCCTGGCTGTCTGCCCTATCCCAAAGTGCAGTCATTACGTGGCTGCCTCTGACACCTGCTGTTTAATGTGGATTAATCTCTTGCTGGGGCTGTTACCTGGAGTAGTTGTTTTTGGAAAAGTCGAACAAAGTGGCTGTGGCTGCAGGCTGCAGAGAGCTGACCCATCATGGCCCTGAGGAACAGAAGGTGGGAATGAAGGGTGTGGAGAGGAGAGAGAGGGAGAAAGATGAGAGAAGCAGCCAACCCTTGGGCTTCCCAGCCCTTTAGCAGGGACTTGAGGCAACCTACACAGGGACATTGAAGGTAAGGGACACTCCCTCAGCACCAAGTTCCCCCGAGGCTAGAGGTGCACTTAACCAAGATATCACGCCAGCCCTCCTGTCTTCAGCCACACTGATAGGCAGTGAGTTTCATGACCGATGTGAAGGGAGATGACTGAAGTAGGCATTCTGAGCCCAGGCATCTACCTACAGTGACCAGATTGCCCAAACTAGAGAATGGAGAAAATGGAGGCTAGATGCGTCTAACCAGTGGCTTGGGCCAAAAAAAACTCCAGCAGCCTGGGTTAAGAGCTTTGGACTTTTTCCAAGCATTTGCCACTACAGAATGAGGATAAGGCACTTTTGAGTAAAAAGAGCTTAAGAGACACATCCCTTTCGAGTAGAGGCAGAGTTATCAGTAACTAAAGAGATTTCAGACGATAAAAGAGAACAGCTAAGGGCTGGAAGGAGCCGTGGAAAGCCTTCCCTCCTCCATCAGTTCCCCGAGCGGCAGTGAGCTAGTCACTGCCAGGTGCAAGAAAGACAAGGTCTGAGCACCCACCTGATTCTGCTGCCCAAGCCCTTCTCAAAATCCCAGCCAGGCTCCTCATGGTGATCTTCCCAGTCTCGCAGCACCTCATAAAACACATCCCTGACGCATAAGAATGCCTGATCAGCTGAGGCACTCACTCCCACCAGTGCCTTCCCACCCCTGGAAGAACTGAGGACAGGGCTATCCACAGTCCCATTTTTTGTTTTGTTTTTGGAGATGGAGTCTTGCTCCTGTCACTCAGGCTGGAGTGCAATGACGAAATCTCAGCTCACTGTAACCTCTGCCCCTCCCCCACCAAGCGACTCTCCTGCCTCAGCCTCCAGAGTAGCTGGGAGGGATTATAGGTGTCCACCACCACACCCAGGTATTTTTGTATTTTTTAGTACATACAGGGTTTCACCATGTTGGCCCAGCTGGTCTTGAACTCCTAACCTCAGATGACTCGCCTGCCTCGACCTCCCAGAATGCTGGGATCACAAGTGTAAGCCACTGGGCCTGGCCAGCAGCCTCATTTTTTAATCTCTCCAGAATTCTCTACATAACAGCGCTATAGACCAGCAGCAGCACACTACAGGCTTCATGTGCTCCTGTGGGCAGTTCACCTTGGCACACTCTTGCCTGAGAACCCTGAGACTAAAGCCATACACCTGTGGCGTGGCTGGCTAAGCGCTGAGGTTCAGGTCCACAGGTGCACAACAGAATGAAGCCAAGTGGCCCCTATGATGGCTGGCAGGAAGGACCTGGGAGGACTAACCCACCACCTGTTAGTGCTAAACTCCTAATTTCTATCAAACCAAAACAGCTGCCTATTCCAGAAAAATGTCATCTCATTCCCTCCCTCAAAAGTCCCTTTTCTTATCACCTCTGTTTTTTAAAAGTATGAAAGGCTCGGTCACTGGAGAAGTTGGCACGATTGTCAGTCTCTGGCTGAAAGGAGACAGCCTGAGCAGAAGGTGGCATCACCAGAGAGACCTAAAATACAGCAGGAACATTAGGAACTGCAGGGTCATGCTGAGAAAACTTCTCCCTCTTATTCTCACCCAGAGTTAGCTCACATTACACTTAAGTGTCGTCAGCAGGGTTGCGGGACTTTATGTAAGCTAGCAAGGGTCAGGTCCAGGCTAGTGGGCATCTAAGCTGGGGTTACTACCTTGGCAACACTGCCCTCATAGGCAGCTCGAAGGCGGCCTTGCAGAGCTGGTGAGAAGCACAGCAGCCGCTCATTCTCAGCCAGCAGCTTCAAGGTCCCTTTGTCCAGGTTGGAAAGAACCCTGCAGGGACAAGAGCACCTATGACTGAGGCCGGAACACAGACTGCAAGTAGCAAGCAAGCACCTACACACCACACAGAGCATCTTTAAAGCATGGCGCAGGTATGCAAGCCCAGTTATGTACTGCAAGATCACGGGCCAAGGATCAAAGATAATGAAAGTAAAGGGGAGGATTAAGAGACTTTACAGAACAGGGAGTAAGACAGCAGGACAGGAACATTACCAGAAACCCAAAAAGCTCAGCTGCCAACACCAAAGGGGTTCATATATATATTTTTTTTTCAGATGGGGCCTCTGTCACCCAGGCTAGGCTGCAGTGGCATGATCTCACTACAGCCTGGACCTCCCAGGCTCAGGTGATCCCCCACCTCAGCCTCCTGAGTAGCTGGGATTCTAGGCGCACTCCACCACACCTGGCTTTTTTTTTTTTTTTTTTTGTAGAGATAGATAGGATTTTGTCATGGTGCCCAGGCTGGTCTCAAACTCCTTGGCTTAAGCCACCATCCTGCCTCAGCCTCCCAAAGTGGTGGGAATGAAGGCCTGATCCACCGCACCTGGCCCTGTTTCATTCTTTTAGGGACTGCATTCATAGCCTTAACACAAAGTTAAATGTTACAGGTAGGAGAAGGTCCAGGGCCACTGTCCTATATTAAGCACCAGCATACATCCCAGGCAGCCCGAGAACTAAGCAGATCATGAGAATGAGGCCCAAATGCCTCAGCCAGGGAAACTCACTGAAAGTGACACTCCAAAACCTGCACTGCAAAGAAGACACAATCATGGATGCTTTGGAACAGCGGACTTTCCACGGAATCTAGAAGGACAGTACCAAGCTGTCAGTTAAGAAGGGTCCCATTTCTAAACCCCACGTCTCAAAAGGAGGCTTACTCACTGACCTAGGGCACCAGGACTTAGTTCAAAGTCATTGTCCTTGGCAGTCACCATCCTCCGGGCAGTGAGGAGCTGAAAGACGAAGAAAAGCTCCAAGAAGAGGTTTGGTACGAGGTTCTCTAGATAGATACAAAAAGAAATCCCATGGTATGGGGCACCATTCACAGCCAAGATTCAGTTCCAGGTGCCTTATCAATTCTCTTACCCAGCAGTTCTACAAGTATCTCCACTCCATCTCCCTATGCTCTCACTCACCCGCAATGCATGAGGAGTAAACAAGGGCTACCAACGCCAGGCGCTGGCGGGAAGATACTCTGGCAGGGTCCGCAGGTTCATCTGCGAGGCCTCCTGTCCGGCTGGGGAGGGGCGACCCCAATTCTGGGGTGGGACAGGTGGGGGTAGGTGACTGCTGCAGCTGCTTAGAGCTATGGGGATAAAAAAATTTCATGAGCAGTCAGCTTGGCTTCCCTGCCACAGCCACACTCAGGTCCCTCCAGAGAAGATACCAGCAGCCCAGGAGACAAACCCAGAGTCCCCAAGAGGGAAATCAATTTCAGGGAAAAGCCCTGAAGATCCCCCACAGGGAGGAAGCCGACATCCCCAGGAGCGGCCAGGCCATACCGCTCCTTCCTGAGCATCTCCCGCTCCTCTTGCAGACTTCTGCACCCTGGGGGAAGGCCAAGGCCCCAAGGGCTAGTGTCCAGGGCTGAGGGTTGGGAACTGGGGACACAGCTGATTGGGGGTGAGGTGAAGCAGGTCTTGGGCTTGGAGAGTGACCGCTCTTCGCTCACCGGAGTTGGGTTGATCCTGCGAGAAGGCTTCGTCCTGCTGAGTAGCCACAGGTTTTTCTCAAATTCCTATCTTCAAACATCTCCCCTCCACCACCGCAACAGCTAGACCTCTTGCAAAAAAAAAAAAAAAAAAAAAAAAAAACCCACAAAAACCCTCACCATCACCCCCAGCCTTCTAACTATCCTCGCGCTACACTGCGGAGCGCCGAGCCCTGATTGACTCCCCAGAGCCTTCGTACTACTCATCTCCTGCTTGAGAGCTGAGTCTCACCCTGTAGGGCCAGGGGGAACCGAGCCTACGGGAGGGAACTCCTCCAGGTTGCTGAGGTTTGGTGGATCAGAGAGCGTGAGGCTGGGGCGGCTGGGGCTGCCACAGCCTCTAAGCCTCCGGCTCCCGGCTCCGGGCAGGCTCTCCCCGCTGACCCCCTCCTCCAGGCTGCGGCCTCCGCGCTCCCGGGCCGGCCCCGGGACCCGCCTCCTGCCCCCGCGGCGGGCCACAGGGGACTCGGCGGCGGTGCTCAGGGCCTCGGTCGGAGGGAAAAGCTGGCTGCGCGCCCCGCGGCTGCCCCGCGGCGGGCCTCCCGGCCTCCCTGGTAAGGCTGCCGAGGCGCCCGGGGCCTTGGCTGGGGTCGGGGGCCCCTGCGGGAGGACGCGGCTGCTCTGCTCCCTCAGGAAGTTCAACAGGAACGGTACGAATTCTTTCCGCAGGGGCCGGAGTGAGCTCAGCGCGGCCGCCTCCCCGGGGTTATCCTAGGGCACAAGCACAGGTCGAGGGGCGAGCGGGTCAGCCGCCGGCCAGGAGCCGTCAGCAGCCAGGGTCGCTGGGCGCGCCTCGGGTGGGCGGCCCAGGCAGCGGCGTCCAGTTGGAGCGCACTCGGCCCGGCTGGTACTCAGGCGTCCTAGAGGAGGGGAACTGGAGGGCTGGACTCCACCAAGGGAACCGGCTTCGGGTCAGGCCTGGGGGCGTGTCAGCACTATTACCTTGGAACCCTGGGTGCTGCGTGCGATCCACCGCACGACGGCTGCGACCGACACCTCTTCTCGCAGCAGCGAGTCCAAAACGGCCGCCATCCCGGTCTGTGCGCTGTGGGACGACTGCGCAGGCGCAGGCGCGCCACGGGCGGCCAGGGAGGGGTGGGGCCAGCGGCGGGGAACGACCGTTGGTTTCGCAGGGCGGGGAGGGACGGGGCTAGCGGGGCGGGGAGGGGCTAGCGGGGGGGGAGGAGCCAGCGGGGAAGGGAGGGGCCAGCGGGGTGGGGCGGGGCCAGCGGGGCGGGACAGAGCCGGCTATTGCCCAGGCCCATTGTCAAGGCCTCGTTGGGTCCCCCGCCAACAAGCCGGTTGTTGGGAGGTGAAGTGAAGCCCGTGGTGAGGCCCGCCTTGGCTGCCTGTCCTGGCCCGAGGAGCGATCTGAGGGAGGGATTCGAGCTGGGAGTGGGGTTGCCGCGGGACGGACGCCCCTCTGGGGAGATCGAGGATCCGGGAGAGAGGTAGGTAGAGGGGAACAGAGACAGCCACCAGCCTCTCTATCTTCTGCTCTAAGCACATTCTTCCAAGAGTTAAGTTTTCTAGGTCCAACTGGCACCACCCCAGAGAAATTATAAAGTTAAGCTTTCATTTTGACTTTGTTTTTCTCAAAGGCCAATTGTTAAATCCCTTGGCCAAGCAGTACCCATCCGCTTTTCAGCGCTCACCATCAGCTAATTGACCATTGAAAACAGAATTAATTACTTCTAGGAGGTTTTTAATAATCCCCAGGCCACAAAAGTGCCTCGGGCCACCGTGCACACATAATTGCTTGTTTGTAGCTTTATTTACTTAAATGGATTTATATGAGGTTAGTATTTCAACTACTTTGCAGCTGAGATGTCAGTAAGCATATGATTAGCTTCTGGGAGCTCGAGGTTTTGTTTTGCTTTTTTGTTTTTTTTGGGACAGGGTCTTGCTCTGTTGCCCATGCTGGAGTGCAATGGCGTCAGCGAGGCTCATTGCAGCCTCTGCCTCCTGGGCTCAAGCGACCCTCCTGCCTCGGCCACCCTAGGGCTGCAGCCCAGCTAATGTTTTGGCAGGGAGTGGGCGGCAGATCCAAAGTACTGGGATTACAGACATGAGCCACCATGCCCAGCCTGAGTAATTCCTTAATCTCCTTTATTTAAAGAAACATGAGAGAGCATTTTGGATGTTGCTGCTCAGTAAGAAATCAAGTAAGGGAATCCAGGCGGACAAAAACAGATGGCACTATCATTCCAGGTCAAACCAAACCAAGAACGGTGAGGCAGTGCCCTTGTGAATGCCTCCTGAGAGTTCCTCTGGTTCAAAGGAAGGTTACAGGCAGAAAGATGAGGGTGGGGTGCAGGAATTTCTCTAGTGGTAGAAGGGTTGTTTCCTACGGAGAGGGAAAAGGTACCTCCAGCCAGACAGAATAATAGACTAAAAGGGAGCTTTTAGTATTTTAATTTTATTACAGGGAAACATCTCCTAATATCCTCAAACCCTGGTTTTCACCTGCAGGGACACTGAACACTTACTTTCTATTCAGTCCTGAGCTGCTTTTTTTAGGGAACCTCTGGTTGTGGTACTGCATTTACAGTAACACTGGCTGCTCCCAGTTGATCTTGGAACCTCTGGTGTATTCAATAACTTTATTAAATTAGAAAAATATTTCCACTTTTGAAATCCAAACCATCACACATAGAACTAGATTTTGCATGCGGAATGAATATTTTATTACTAGGTTATAAAAATAAAATACAAAATAATTTTAAAACAGAACTTAAAACACTGTACAAAGCTTTAATATGATACAAATGGGAAAATTAAATAAATAATTACACTTTTATGTACAGGTGGCCTATACAAAAGCACTCCATGTTTCTGCCAATACTCTATGTCCTTGGTTGCCTGAGCAAAATTGTATAAAGGAGCTGCTCATAGGGGAAAGGGACACAATAAAACACCTCTGGAGTTATTTCAAAGAGTAGTTTCTCATCTCTCTGATTTCAGGAAGAGGAGAAGAGAGGGAGAGAAAAGCAGAATTATTAAAGTCATCTATTCTAACTCAGTGGTCTTGTTCAACAAGAAAGAATTGTGGTTTGCAACTGAATCTGATTTAACAGCTGATTTAACAGCTGCCAATAGCTCATTACTTTCAAGATGTTTATCTAATTCAAAACTAGATGCTCCCCCCTCCCTCTTTTTCTTCTAAAAGCTGGGAACTTGTAAGTAAATGGCCCAGTGAAATAGACACTGGCTATTTTAGAAAAAGGGTCAGAAGGGGAACAAGGAACTATGTATCAGGGAGAAGTAAGCAGGGCTCAAGCCCAGGTCATCTAGGCTTCATTTATTCAGTCTACCCAATCTAATTTGAAAGCCCCAAGTGGGCCAGTGTTATATTTCCTTTTTTTTTTTTTTAATTTGAGACAGTCTCACTCTGTCGCCACGTGCCAGGCTGGAGTGCAGTGGCGCAATCTCGACTCACTGCAGTTTCTGCCTCTTGGGTTCAAGCAATTCTCCTGCCTCAGCCTCCCGAGTAGCTGGGACTACAGGCACGCGCCACCACACCCAGCTAATTTTTGTATTTTTTAGTAGAGACGGGGTTTCACCACGTTGGTCAGGATGGTCTCGATCTCTTGACCTCATGATCCGCCCACCTCAGCCTCCCAAAGTGCTGGGATTACAGGCGTTATTTTTGTATTTTTGAAAGCTTTTTCACCTTAGTGGACTACTTTATCTGGTGAACAGAGCAAAGAGATTGTTTGGAAAAAGTCCCAAGGGCTTTCCCCTCCCTGGGTAGCTCCCTAAAATAAGCTGAATTCAAGTTCTGGTAGCCTTGTTTACCCCTTGTAGGTGAGTGAAGAATACCCACAGAGTCCAGCTGTGGTGAAATGCTGGGCATGAATTTCTCAGGATTGGAACTGCATATTATAAGAGAAAAAGAGCATCATATGGCAAGGGTAGTTTATATAAAAACTTGGTTTGTTTACTCAATGTTTTTAATTAGGTGAGTGAACACTTAAGTACATAATACGAAATAATATTAAACTACTAAAAGGAGAGGTAAAATTCTTATCCATTGTTACTGTAAAATTATGTCATCAGCAAATTCTATAGTCACATGGGCTGAAAGATATGTCTCATCCAAACTTGTTCCCTAGGTCAAGGAACCCAGAGCCAGGGTACCTGGGAGACATGGTCAGCATCACCAGTGTACATACACTCTGTGCCCATGCTATCACCAACACTTCCAGCCAAAGAGGAGGGAGAAACTGTTAAGTTGCACAGGGCCATGAGAGGAAAGGCTTCACTACTTTTACATGTTAACTTAAGACCAAAGATCCAGCAAAGTCTGAGAAAATATGCAAATCATTACTGCTTTTTCTTTTTTTTTTGCTATTCAATGTCTTGAGATTGTATGAAAATTCAAGGTGACCTGATCTTGTCACATACTTTTTCTGATCCAAATTTGCTGAAAGAGAATAAACATCAAGCTTACATATTTTTTTAAGAAGGAGCAGATAATCACAACTGAATTAGAAGACATCTTAATGGAAGTGCACTTTATTTTTGTTTCACTTTTTAAAATTTCTGTGAGCTGTTCTAGCAAACTAAAGGGCCAAAACTTTACTGTCATAATTCCATGTTTGGCCAGGGATTTTTCAGAGTGAGGTGTGCAGCGTCCAGATTCCCTTTTATGTGGATAGGGATCCTTGTCCCATGTCCTGAATGCACCTAAGAACCACAGGAATTCCCCATGTGCCTCCTACAGTTTTTCTGGTAGTGTTGGGCAATGGATTCTGAAGGTTCCTGAAACTTTGCTAAATTCCTCTTAATTCCGGAGGGAAGGCCAAAATACTGGGAATATTCTCAATGATATGATGAGTTTCCACTCTACTTCCTTATCCTCAAGGCACACACCAGAGTTCTACTGGGTGAGGACAGGAAAGTATGATGTCGCGACACACCCTCTTAGGGTTTTCATGCATTAATCCCCACATATAAGCTGATGCTTGGAACTGCCTTTAGTTCTCTAAGTTAAGGTCTAAAAATGCACCTGTGGTTTCTGAACTTGGTTATATACCGATACATAAGGACTACCATAGAAGTTACATGCCTTAATCCTGTAATACTTCTGTGTGGTATCATCGAGAAGTAGTTATTCTGCTAATATATTGTCTACAGAACGAAACCCCAAGTTACACAGCGCAATAGCACTCGTCAGCCACTCCATCTCCTCGGTGACACAAGTGCTAAAGCATCTCTCCCCTTAGGCAAAGTCCCGACACATCTGTGGCAAGTGCACATAAACAGAAATGGGCAGATTTTGAAAGTGAATGCAAACAACTTAATTCCAAAATATATAAACATGACAGAAAAAATGGTTCTCTAACATAGGCCATATTTTTATCAATATAAAGGAATGAAAGAAGTTTTTAAAATACAAAACACTCTGATCTTCAAGACTAAATCTAGACTTACCTACAAATAAATAAATGTTCCAACAACCAGGGGGAAATGTGTTTTTTTCCCTAAGTCTCACTAAATCGTTCTGCATTCTGGATCCTGCTTCTCCTATCACCAATTCCTAATATTATGTTAGGAACGTAGAATTGTCTGCTCTTGGGGAAAAAAAGCATCTGTTTTTAATTCAAAGCTCTTGAGTATAGAAAAACTGTGGTTTTAGCTATCTGTGTGTCTGAGTTTATAAAACATGCACCAATGTACACTTTTTCCTTATAGATTGAATGCAACTATGGAAATATTAGCATAAAAAATATGTGGCCTGGAAGGAATCTCTGATGACATTGAAGAACCTCAAGTTCCCAACATGGCTAGGAGCTAAGAGAAGGAGATACTGCACATCTTGAAAGCTGAATTAGCAGCTGAGATTTTAGTATTTAAAAGCAAATAACATAAAGCGAGTAATGACTACAGTAGGTTTCAGATACCATTTTGCTACTTATTTAGTACTCAATTAACTTGGCAACTTTTACAAAAAACATTCACATCACAACATGCAACTTAAAAAACAGTAAATGTAACAATGCCGTTGTCAGCAAGGCCAGCTTGCATACCAGAGTTAAGAATGAGAGTGCCTGTCTGCCTAGGGTCTAACATTCAAAGATATGTATAATCTGTGTTTTAAGGTTAAATTTTATATGACCCAGTTTTCCTTCTCTGTTCACTAGACACTAAAATTAAATGCCTCTATGCTGTGCAAGAAGTCACTGTGTATGATTTTACTGTTTCAACCAATCCACAGACCCTGGGGAATTGGTAGAATAATTCAGGAGAAGTGCTACCTAAAGTGATTGAGCTGTTGCTATTTCTACCTTCTGTTCCACTCAAGTACTTCCAGGGACTAGACAAGGGAGGGCGAGGGCAACTGTGGCTGACTCTAGGTAACTAGCTATTCTGCTGTGACAGAAGAAACCAGGTAATACCTGATTTTCAAAAGGTAATTTTAACTCTGCCCTATACTACTTTTAGTATAGTTTAGCTTGACCTTAATAGTCATGTCCCTCATCTTAGGTAGAAAAACCAAATTGCTTTAAAATTACTTGATCTATGTCACGGAAACCTGAAATATGCCATCATTAAGAGAGCCCCCAAATAAAAAATAAAGAACTAAAAAACACAACCAAACCAAATCAACCCCAAAACCCCATTCTCTGTATCATACTTTAAAACAAAAAGAGAAATCCCTGTGTCACAAATGCTTGCTCAGGGCTGTCAACTTCTGTTTTTCGCCTGAGAGACATCTAACATCTAAAAGCACAAACTATGCTTGTAAAAACCAAAAAGTAAATCTCTACATAGGACAGTACTTATAAGCAGACCTATTGATACCACCTATGATATAATTAATCTGTTTTCTTTTGAAAGTATCAGAGCAGAAACATCTTTGGTTAACTCTTTCCTCTACATGCAATATAAAATATTCTTACATGATGAGACTGTTTATCTCTGGATCTTGATGAGTTTGTCAACACCATTTAGAAAAGGGGGCAATACACTGGAAAGGTTGGGGAAAAAATGGAAGGAACCAAGAAAGAGAGAAAACATTCAGTTGCCACATTCTCACTGTCAGTTTCAACTGCCAGCAGAGAAATGCCAATAAGAAATAAAATCACATACACATACCACAGTTGTAGCCTCATCAGCTTTTCCAATCATTACTACTAGCATATTTCCGACTAAAAGGGTTAGGATTTAAAGCTAGCTACTTTTAGCACAATTTCACTAATGCAACAGAAAAAGTGTAATTTCTTCATTATCCCCCAACCCTCCTGCCAAAGAAGTGAGACAAAAAGAGCAAAGTAGAATGGCAATGTTTAAGAGATGTTTTAAAAATCTGTCAGACTCATCATTATCATCCAGTTTATCCACTCTTACTATAAGGAGAGAAATATGTGATTAACATGACAAATCTTTGAACCAGTACACAAGCATATCCCCATAATTTTTTCCCTATTAAAAAATCTTTTTAAAATGAAAATTAAATAACCTATCTTGGCTTGTTAAAGACTGCCAACCCTTGGATTATGCACAGGGAAGGCAAGAAGACTCTGAGGTGTCACATGCCAAGAACATATTTTCAGAAAATGAAGATAAGCAAGGCCCAAGTGTACATGAGGCACACAATAGAAAAGGAATTTCACCATCTGCGATCTTTAAATTACAAATGGAGAATGAGAAAGAATGAGTCTATATAAGCATGTCTCTCTATATATTTATAAATATTTATATAATTTATCATGAAGACATGCAAGTAGTGTTATAGCAACTATTATACAATATAATACAGAAGGATTGGTCTTCCAATATTACAGTTGCTTCAGATAAACAGCAAATATGTCTTATCTATTGCATTCCTCTGTAGTGTTTGAAACTGGAGAGAAATTAAGATTCCACACTATGCTACATTTCTTATAAGAGACATTATATGCCTCAATAGTGTTTTGAGTTTGTTTTTTTAAAAAGCTCAACACAGATAAAGAGAACAAGAGAAGTTCAGTGCAGCTTCAGGGCAGCTTTGATGCAGCATTAGAAGATGTTCACTTGGGGAGGAAATGTATTTCTTTTTTTTTGTTTCCCAATTCAACCGTATTGGGCTTGGCAGCAAACACAAGGTCAAACAAAGCACAGATGTTTGCTAGAAGGCAAATTTCAACAACAAGCAGACCAATTTACCTGACCTTTAATAAGGTCTTTACAACACAAAACACCTAGAGAGTATAAAAGAGCCCATTTAAAATGTCTGGTATACTTTCATTTTGCCTGATTCCTGTTAGAAGAGTGAGATTAGAACAAGTATCTTCCTCTTTACAGCTTCACAAATTGAGATTATATGAAAATCAGGCCAAGAAGCCCAAATATTGAACTAAAACACAGGAGAAGCAGGTAATAAAACATTAAAAGAGAAACATTTAGCCTAAATTTATTTCCCCAGATATTAATTCCTTATTGGCTAAATGTATAAAATACAAAGTTTGAGGATTCTAAGCCTCAGTAATACATCTAAGTTATTTCTAAATCTCAAGCCACATTCCAAAGCACTGTGTTTCCCTAGCATCATCTTGGAGGCTAATATTAGAAACAGCTGGAACTCAGAAGACTTAAGGAAGCAGCCTACTCTGGTCAGTTTTCCTTCTACTCAAGTTTCTAAAGGAGGACACTTAACAGGGAGGAAGGGGGTTCTTCTGTCTTGAAGGCTATTCCCCCACATTTTCTTTCTTTCCCTAAACACTAAATCCTGCAAAGTAGCTCTAGTCAGACTTTTCTTTCCTTTACCTAAGTTTCTTATTTTTCATAATAAAAATAGAGTAGGTTAAGAACTGTCGCGCTAAAAAAAAAATCAGGGAACTAAAAAAAAAGTAATTGGTTTTGAAAGTACAATTAGGACCATAAAATAAAAGCAGAGAGACTGAATCAAATAAGACATACTAAACTTAAAAAAAATCTGAAGTCCAGGGAGGGTACTAGAAATGAGGCAAAGTAAAGGTGTTCATTCTCAATACACAAAATAAACACACAAGCCAAATATACAGTACTGGCTCCCTGGCAACAGACTTCTTACATAATATGGTATCTGATCAATGACTCTCCAGGGTGGGAAAGTTTTGAATGAAAATACCAAACAAGAAGTTTCACTTTTGCTATTTAATCTTTGAGTTGAGGCTTTAAAAAATTAGGCAAACCCCCTAAAATTCCATTCTGTCTCCTGTCCTCAACTCTTTTGTTTCAAAGGCAGCTTAAAAATGTGAGCTCATTTTAATGAGTTTCTCCCCCTTGGATTTTTGCTCTATTTTTCCTTCTTGTACAAAGACATCGATTCCTGATCTGCTTGCTGCCTGCCTTAGGTAGTTCCTTATCACGTATTTATGTCTTCTTATAAATAATTGATCATGTTACTTTCTTTCGCAAGAGAAGATCAACACTGATTTTTTTAAACAGACAGTACAGGGACACACATGCATCAGGGTTAGGAGGAAGATCTCACACCTTTCAGAGAGATGCAGCCTGGCTCCTATCTGCTGAGTTTACTGGCTGGCTTACTCTTCCCTGGGGGGGTTTTAGTGTTGGCTGAGTGGTGGTGGAGGCTGCCAGATCCTTTCAGGCCATTCTTGCTGGGTTTGCAATGCTCCTGTTGGCAGGACCTCCTGGAGGACGAAGATCCTGAGTGGCTGGGAGGTGACTTGCTTCTCCCCAGATGTGGGGATGAACTCCTCTGGTCATGGTGGGGCCGTCCAGCCCTAGATGGTGAGGAACTAGACGTGCGAGGCAAGGATGAGCTTCGAGGAGAGGCACTGGGACTCCTGCGAGGGACAACTGGACTCTTGGGTGGTGTTTTTGGGTTGTGAGGCGATCCTGGACTCTTGCACTGAGTAGTGCTCCGGGGTTTCTGAGATCCATTTTGAAGAATTTGGGCCAGGCGGGAGAAAAGGTCTGAGTCGGAGTTACTACTCCCTAGGACTTTATATCTGCGTAACCTGAAAAGAACAGAGAAAATATATTTTAATTTTTATTCATTTTGAGTGTGCCTAAAAAGTCACAATGTCCCAAATCATAATGTGAATGATGTGTATAGAAATAAGAAAATAGACTAACAGGATAGTGGGTTACTTTTTCATACGCTAGTTGTATGAGCCTGGAAAAATTCTTTTGACCTCTCCCAGCTTTCAATGGTAATACTGTCTATCTCACAGGGTCGCTGAGCAGACCAAGTGCAGTGACCCAAGTACTTAGATGAGCATCTGCCATGAAGAAGCCCTTAAATGATATTAGTTCCCTTCCTCCTACGTCATGTTTACTCTGCTAATTTTCAGATGAATTTAAGTGTTTCTAGGATGTTAGCACATAAGACAGAGAGTAACCATATTGTGTAAGGATACTAGGACAGGGATCCTGAAAACACGAAATCCCACAATGTAAGTCTTTTTTTTAAATTTTCTTTTTTCTGGCAAGGATCTGTCACCCAGAAGACTTTAACATGAACTACACTCAGCAAGAGTAGGAACTACAGATAAATGTATATTCTACTCATTTAATAATTTCCAAGAGAAAAGAGTAGTTATTGGTTTCTATGGACCACAGTTTCTATTCCTGTCAATACCCTGGGATTAAGGAGGGTGGATGCAAGCACTGACTGCCCAACCCACCCCCCGATACCAGCAACTAAGCTTAGGCCTCAGATTTTTTTTTTAAACAGGTCTTGCTCTGTTGCCCAGGCTGAAGTACAGTGGCGTGATCACAGATCACTGCAGTCTAGACCTCCTGGGCTCATGCAATCCTCCTACCTCAGCCTCCTGAGTAGCTGGGACTACAGCTGTGCACCTATAGTGCACACCTGGATAATTTTTGTATATTTTTAGAGACAATTTTGCCACATTGCCCAGGCTGGTCTCAAACTCCTGGGCTCCAGTAATCCTCCTGCCTCAACCTCCCAAAGTGCTGGGATTACAAGCATGAACCATAGCGCCCAGCCCTTGGGCCTCAGAATTCTAAGAGTATTCATATGAATAGCAAATATCTTCTTTGCCCTAAATGTCTTTCCAGTTTGGCCTATGAATCAAAGAAAATGGAACATTAAAAAGTGTTTTTACAGACTATAAAGCAATGGTCCCCAACCTTTTTAGCACCAGGGACCAGTTTTGTGGAAGATGATTTTTCCAAGACGGGGAAAGGAGGGGCAATGATGGTTTCGGGATGAAACTATCCCACCCCAGATCATCAGGCATTAGTTAGATTCTCCTAAGGAGCATGCAACCCAGATCATTAGCCATTAGTTAGGTTCTCAAAAGGAGTGTGCAACTTAGATCCCTCCTATGTGCAGTTCGCACCCCTATGGGAATCTGATTCCGCTGCTGATCTGATAGGAGGCAGACCTCAGGCGGTAATGCCTCCTGCTGTGGCGCCCTGGGGTCGGGGGGAGCCTGCTATAAAGCAGTCTACAATGTATTTTAGTGGCAGTGCCAACTTATATAGTGAGAACGACCCTAGAGCAAAGGAATAGACAAATGAATAGAACGGAGCATTGAATCCAAAAAGATCCCCATGTTTCTATGGGAAATTAGTATTGAGATATCATTAACTACTTGGAAAAACACTTTGCATCATATCTAATAATAAACTTTAGTCAGACAATAAATTTATACACAAAGCACAAAACTATAAAGGTACTAGAAATTACTACCTTTTAAAAAATATTAGGGTTGAAGGACCTTCCTACGCATGATATAAAACACAATTAATTAAAAAATTCACTTCCATGAACACTAAACAAAAGGCACTACAACCCAAGTTAAAATTCAGACTAAGATAAAACATCTTCAATATAATTTGCAGAGAAGGGAGTTAATTACAGAAAGTAACCCAGGCCGGGCGTCGTGGCTCACACCTGTAATTCCAGCACTTTGGGAGGCCATAGCAGGTGGATCGCTTGAGGTCAGGGGTTTGAAATCAAGCCTGGCCAACGTGGCAAAACCCTGTCTCTACTAAAATACAAAAACTTAGCTGGGCATGGTGGTGGGTGGCTGTAATCCCAGCTATTTGGGAGGCAGAGGCAGAAGAATTGCTTGAACTTGGGAGGCAGAGGTTGCAGTGAGCCAGGATCACACAACTGTATCCCAGCCTGGGCGACAAAGCAGGACTCTGTCTCAAAAGGAAGAAAAAACAAAAAGTAACCCAATAGAATGTTTTGACAGGCACACAGCCAACAACTCATAAAAGATCCTCCTACCTCAGCCTCCTGAGTGACAGGGACTACAGCTGTGTACCACCTGTGCCAGGCTAATTCTTGTAGCGATGACGTTTCACCATGTTGCCCAGGCTGGTCTCAGACTCCTGGGCTCAAGCAATCACCTATCTCGGCCTCCCAAAGTGCTGGGATTAAAGGTGTGAGCCACTGTATCTGGCCCTGAAAAGCACTCTTCACTGTTTTACCACCTCCCAATATTTTCCCCTCTTCCTCAAAATATAAACATCCTGTGGTCAAATATATCAAGAGAATATTTAAATAAAAAGTATAGCATGTAGTAGATACTAAAGCAGTCTCTTTAGTATGTATGGCTGTATATAGTAAAGGCCTAGGGAAATCTTCTATAGGATTTTTTTGGTTTAATTCACTACAATGAAGATAAACAGTATTGTTACCGGGGTCCATTTATCAAATCATGGACAATGTATTGTTCACTAGCATTTGACATCATAATGGCATTATGTGACATAATGGGATTCTGACTGAACAAAGCTAGAAAATTACTAATTATCCAAATGCAATTGGAGACAGACATAATCTTTACTGCATGCTAGGCAATGTACTAAGTCTTAGATGTATGTAGCTTTATTTCACCCTCCCAAAACTCTTAAGCAAGTATTTTACCCATTTCATAGATTAGGAAATGGAGGTTCTTACTGCTAGAAAGTAGGACAGCCAAAAATTAACATGGATCAGAGAAAATTCTGGGAAGACCGTACAGTAGGAAACACCAGGAATCTGTCTCCCAACCTAGGCAATTGCACTGGCAGACTCTGTCTGATGTAATTATCTTGGAAATCTGGAGTCTACCAAAGGCTCGCAACTTCCAGGAAAAGGCTTGTACTGTCAATTACAGTTAATTTTAGTCTATTTAAGATCTTAGCACAGTAACAGCTATCCATCCCCCATTCTCATTAGGACTGTACAACCTAGATTCTGGGCAACAGAGGAAGACTCTGTTTCCAAAAAAAAAAAAAAAATGGCTAGAAACTCCCCAAAAGTCATAAAAGACACGAATATACAACATCCCAGAAGCTCATCCCCAGCCCTGTGGCAGGCAACTGTGCACTTACTTCTGGAGCAGTTTGCACACAGCTTACAAGAACCAGGTGGGCAAAAAGAACCCTGTCCTCCAAATACTGGGGATCTGTGCTCTGATTACTCATTGCTGTCTCTTAGTATAGAAGGGCAGAGAAAGATGTGGGTAGTCAATCTTACACTTTTCCCCATTGTTAGAAACTGGTTCTCCTCTGGCTGAAGTGACTGCTAGAGGTTTAAAAGGGCCAGTGCTCTTTTTTCCTTTCCATCATTTGTCTTTTTTCCCTTCTTGGGAGTCATATATTAAAGACTTGTATATTCAAAAGCAACAACATATACTGGGGAAATGAGAAAGCTACTATGCTTATCCAGGAAAAAGTACAGACTCAGAAAAGGTCTAAAACCTTAGGTTTATATCTCAGGCTGGTCCTCAGCACAAAGACAGTCTACACCCATCAAAAAACAAACAAAAACAAAAAACAAATTAGCCAGGTATGCGGGCATGCACCTGTAGGTCCAGCTACTGGGGAGCCTGAGGCAGGAGGATCACCTGAGCCCAGGAGTTAGAGGTTGCAATGAGTCATGATTATGCCACTGTACTCCAACCTGGGTGACAGTAAGACTGTCTCAAAACAAAAAGAGGCCAGGCGCCATGGCTCATGCCGGTAATCCTAGCACTTTGGGAGGCCAAGGTGGGCAGATCATGAGGTCAGAAGATTGAGCCCATCCTGGCTAACACAGTGAAACCCTGTCTCTACTAAAAATACAAAAAAGTAGCTGGTTGTGGTGGCACACACCTGTAGTCCCAGCTACTTGGGAGGCTGAGGCAGGAGAATCATTTGAATCTGGGAGGCAGCAGAGGTTGCAGTGAGCCAAGATCGTGCCACTGTACTCCAGCCTAGATGACAGAGTGAGACTCTGTCTAAAAAAAAAAAAAAAAAAAAAAACAAGAACCAAGAAACAAAAATAAATAACCTCCAGCAAATCTCAAGGAAAGGGGAAAATCTGATTTTCAGAGTTACCACATTATTAGATTCAAATGTCCTATTTTAAATAAAAAAATCAAAAAGCATGCAGAGAAACAGGAAGGTATGGTCCATTCAAAGGAAAACAAAATAGATCAACAGAAACTGTACCTGAAAAAGACCTGATGGTGTATCTACCAGACAAAGACTCTGAAACAACTATCTTAAAGATGCTTGAAGAACTAAAGACATAGAGAAGTCAGGAACACAATGTATGAACAAAACGGATATATCAATAAGAGATACAAAACCTAAAAAGAACCAAAAAATTTGGAACTGAAAAGTACAACCACAAAAATAAAAAATTCACTAGAGGAATGCAAAAGCAGATTTGAGCAGACAGAAGGAAAAATCAGCAAACTTGAAGACAGAATCATGGAAAGTATTGAGCCTGAGGTACAGAAAAAAAAAAAAGGAGTAAAGAAAAGTAAACAGAGAGTAAAGGGCCTGTGGGACCATCAAGCAGACCAGCATGCACATTGTGGGAGTTCCTGAAGGAGAAAAGAAAAAGAGGCAGAGAGAGTATTAAAAAATAAATAAATAAATAACAGTTGGCCAGGTGCAGTGACTCATGCCTGTAATCCCAGCACTTTAGGAGGCCTGGGCGGACAGATGACAAGGTCAGGAGAAAAGACAAAGAGAATCTTGAGATTCTCAAAAAAATTATCAGAACATTTTTCACCAGAAACACTGGAGGCTGAAAGTACATTAGTACTTTAAAGTACTTCCTTTAAAATACTAAAAGAAGTGTCAACTAAGAATCCTATATCTGGCAAAACTGTCCTTCAGAAACGAGGGAGAAATTAAGACATTCTCAGATAAAAGCTAAGGGAGTCTGTTACCACCAGAACTGCCTTGCAAGAAATGCTAAAGGGAGTCCTGTAGGTTGAAAAGACGGGACGCCAGACAGGAACTTGAAGCCATATGAATAAAGATCTTAATAAAGGCAAATACACGGACAATGATAAAAGCTAGTATTCTTGTAAGAAATCTGTAACTCCACTTTTTCTTTTCTGCATTATTTAAGAAACCAATACTTTCTTTTTCTAACACTACTTTGTAACTTCACATTTTGTTTTTTATATTAAGAGATCAATGCATTTTTAAAATTATTAGTTTATGTGTTTGAACACACAATGTATAAAGATGTAATTTTGTAACATCAACAGTTGAAAAGAGTGGAGGTGGAGACTGAAAGGAGCAGAGCTATTGCATGATATTGAAGTTAAGCTGATATAAATCCAAATGAAAGTGTTATAACTTAAGAATATTAAATGTAACACCCATGGCAACCACTTAAAAAAGAAAACAGTTGGGCCAGGCACGGTGGCTCACCCCTGTAATCCAAGCACTTTGGAGGCCAAGGCGGGTGGATCACCTGAGGTCGGGAGATCAAGACCAGCCTGACCAACATGGTGAAACCCCGTCTTTAAAAAAATAAAATAAAATAAAATAGCTGAAGAATATATATAAAAGGAAATGAGAATTTAAATGGTTTGCTACAAAAAGTCAGCTAAATACAAAAGAAGATAATAAGGCAGGAAATGAAGGGCAAATAGCTGTAAGGCTTGTAGAAAACAAATGGCAAAAGTAACTCCCTCCTTGTCATTTGGCCTTAAAAAAGGAAATTCTGACACATGCTACAACACAGATGAACCTTTAAGATACTATGCTAAGTAAAATAAGCCAATCACAAAAAGACAAATACTGTGTGACTGTACTTCATAGGAAGTATTTAGAGTAGTCAAATCATAGAGACAAAAAGTAGATTAGTGGTTGCCATAGTCTGGAAGGAAGAAGGAAATGGGGATTTATTGTGTAATGCAGTAGTCTCCAACCTTTTTGGCACCTGGGACCAGTGTTGTGGAAGACAACTTTTCCATAGACTGGGGTGGGCAATGGTTTCGGATGAAACTGTTCCACCTCAAGATCATCAGGCATCAGAGTCTCATAAGGAGCATGTAACCCAGATCCCTCACATGCACAGTTCACAATAGGGTTCCCGCACCTAGGAGAATCTAATGCCGTGGCTGATCTGACAGCAGGCAGAGCTCAGGCAGTAATGCTCACTCACCGGCCACTCATCTCCTGCTGTGTGGCCCGGTTCCTAACAGGCCACAGACCGTGGCCTGCAAGGTGGGGACCCCTGGTTTAACGGGTATAGAGTTTCAGTTTTATAAGCTATAAGAGTTTTGGAGAGAGATGGTGGCGATGGTTGCATAACAATATGAATGTACTTCATACCACTTATTTGACCACTTAAAATTGATGAAGGGCCAGGTGCAGTGGCTCAGGCCTATATTCTCTGCACTTTGGGAGGCCGAGGCTGGTGATTCATGAGGTCAAGAGATCGAGACCATCCTGGTCAACATGGTGAAAACTCGTCCCTACTAAAAATACAAAAATTAGCTGGGCATGGTGGTGTACGCCTGTAGTCCCAGCTACTCGGGAGGCTGAGGCAGAAGAACTGCTTGAACCCAGGAGGCAGAGGTTGCGGTGAGCCGAGATCGCGCCATTGTACTCCAGCCTGGGTAACAAGAGTGAAACTCTGTCTCAAAAAATAAAAATGATTAAGATACGGCCGGGCATGGTGGCTCAAGCCTGTAATCCCAGCACTTTGGGAAGCCAAGGCAGGTGGATCACTTGGGGCCAGGAGTTTGAGACCAGCCTGGCCAACATGACAAAACCCCGTCTCTACTAAAAACAAACAAACAAACAAACAAATACAAAAATTAGCCTGGTGTGGTGGCAGACACCTGTAATCCTAGCTACTCAGGTGGCTGAGGAACGAGAATCTCTTGAAGGTAGGAGGCAGAGGTTGCAGTGAACTGATATGGAGCCACTGCACTCCAGCCTGTACGAGAGTGAGACTCTGTCTCAAAAAAAAAAAAATGTTAAGATGCCAAATTTCATGTTATATGTATTTTACCACAATAAATTGGAAGAAAAAAAAGAATTAACCTGGATCAATCTTATTACTTCCACTGCACTAGGCTGTAAGGCCTGGGAAAGGAGGGAAAGAAAGATACCAAGAAGCAGGCAACACAGAAATGATACTATCGATGGAGTACAATAAAGCAGATATAGAAATGGTGTTACACTTAACACAGGGAGAGCACACAGCATTACCTGGCTTCTACTCCAGGCCTCGTGGGTGGCTTTCCTGGTGGTGGCCGAGGAAAGAACTGAGATGAAGTTGAGCTATTGACTTGATCTGTGTTGACCCATGAAACTGGCCTTGGAATTTTGCTCTTTCTAGACTGGGAGATGATGGGTGACAGAAAGCTATCTTCAGCTGACCTACTCAGGTGAGAATCTACTGTCAGTCTTGAAAAGGGAGTGAGGACTTCCTCCTCACAAAAGGAGGCAGGAACAGTAGCTAGTTTCTCTTCTAGCAATTTATCAGAGGCACTTGAGAGGTCGCCAAGGAAGGACTTGAATTGTCTTTTTTCCACCAGAAGCTTGACTAGGTCTGGCTGATAAGCTTTCTTTTGGAGGAGCTTTTCTTTTGCAGAGACTGGAAAGGATGATTCCAAAGTTGAGTCTATCTCTTGTGCTAAAACAGGGATTCGGCTGTGTCTAGTTACAAAGGATGACCTAACTATATCCTTCCGGATTGGGGCACCATGTTCATTCTCTGAAACACAATCAAACAGTTCTCCATTTCTAGGGGCAATTTTCTCTCGCTTACCCTCTTGGTGCAAAAAAGTAGAGAGGTCTCCTTGATGACCCGGCAAGTCTTCACTGATGATGTCATCATCCTTAGATATCTTACTTTTTTGCATTTCTGCCACCTGGCCTATCTGACCTTCAACATGTGTGTCAATGTCTCTGGGAGAAATTTCTGAAGTTCCAACTGTCAGAAGCTTCATTACCTCATTTTTGTCTTGATTTGGCACCACACTAAAAGTCTGTGTTTTTGTCACATCAAGAGGTTCAATAGGAGCTGAGTGATCCTTTTCCACCATTAACAAATCCGGGAGAGAGGAGAGCTCAACACAATGCTGCCCTCTACTTAACTTCTCATCTTCATTATCTGACTTTAAAAGGATGCTTTTCTCTTCAGTTTCTTCAGGGAGATTTTCAAATTCTCCCACAACCAGTCTGTTATGATCAGGAAGTTCTTTTGGTCCCAGATCTTGAGATTTGTTACCTTCTCTAATGTTGGGTAACATGTCATGACCAATGTGATCTATCTGAAGCCCCAAATCTGTTCTGCTTCCTCCACTAGGAGGTTCACCCTCTGTCACAACCAAGCCAGAGAAGTTTTCCCTTGGAGAGTAAAGTTCCACAGTGGGCTCCATGGGCTGAAGATCTTTCTTCTCTGGCTGCTGACCATAGTGAAAGCTTCCTGAAGTTGACTGCGTAGATGCCACAGAAGGTCTAGGAATTGTAATCTGGAGAAGGGAGAGAAAAAATTAAAATGTAATTATGTAAAATATCAATAAAGATACTGAGATTTAACACCTCAAATTCCAATTTATAGGAAGAACACAGATGTTGACCAGGTCTGCCCAACTTATATGAAAAATGAACAATTCTGAATAACAATGAATGACACTCAAGCCACCCTACTCAGAAACTGTGCAGAACAGTCTCTCCCTGTAGGTTTATCCCTGCCCCTTCTTTGGTGCGCTTTAGGCCCTAGAAGACTAATTTCTAAGGACTGCACCATCTGTGCTTCCTTGCTTTCTGATTTGTGGTTAGATCTGCTCAATGGATGGTACCAACAGAGAATCAGAGGGTTACAGGAAAGAGAAGGCTGGGTAATGATTCTCCTTGCTTCTCCACTGAGGACTGTGGTGTTGGTGATGGCTACATTACACTATCCTGGCCACAGCTCCCTTCTTGTTGCCTCTCTCTCAGCTACTACTCTCGCCAGGTTCTGCTAACACCTATTTCTACTCCCCTTTCAGGACTCATGGTAGGAATGGCTCCCTCTGTTGCTGGTCCCATTGGCTCTCTTAACTCTGCTCATACATCTGTAAAAAATTCCTTACATTAAATTCTCTCCAGTTCCCTTTGATATATGCCATCTATTTCCTGCCAGAAGCCAGATATAGGATTATAGGAAAAAACTTATTGGCAAATAATTGTTCATTGAAAAACTCCAAATTTTCATGCATTTTGTTGTTTTCCATAAATTCTATTAAATACTGGATTATATCTTCCTATAAGTAAAGACATACAAAAGTATTTACAAATGTTTCATGATTTCTTAATTTTTCTTTTTCTTTTTCTGAGATAGGGTCACTCTGTGTCACCTAGGCTGGAGTATAGTGGTACGATCTTGGTTTACTGCACCCTCTGCTTTCCAACCTCAAGTAATCCTCCCACCTCAGCCTCCCGAGTAGCTGGGACTACAGACATGCACCATCACACCTGGCTAATTTTTGTGTTTTTTGGAGAGATGGGGTTCCACCATGCTGACCAAGCTAGTTTCAAACTCCTGAGCTCAAGTGATCCATCTGCCTCAGCCTCCCAAAGTGCTGGATGACAAGTGTAAGTCACCACACCTGGTGTATTTTGTGTGTGTGTGTGTGTGTGTGTGTGTGTGAGAGAGAGAGAGAGAGAGAGAGAGAGAGAGAGAGAGAAAGAGAGAGAGAGAGATGGACTCTTGCTCTGTTGCCCAGGCTGGAGTGCAATGGCGTGATCTCAGCTTACGGCAACTTCTGCCTCCTGGGTTCAAGCGATTCTCCCTGCCTCAGCCTCCCGAGTAGCCGGGATTACAGGTGACTGCCACCATGCCCAGCTAATTTTTGTATTTTTAGTAGAGATGGGATTTCACCATGTTGGTCAGGCTGGTCTTGAACTCCTGACCTCAGGTGATCCACCCGCCTCAGCTTCCCAAAGTGCTGGGATTACAGGCGTGAGCCACTGTGCCCGGCCCACACCTGGCCAATTTTTTAAAGATCAAGCCTATGAGAAGTGAAAATCTACTCCCCTTTCACTGAAGTAGTTTTAATTCTATATGAAATAAGATTCATTATCTAACAAGAATGTCCTTCCTTAAGATACGTAAAGTTTTTATATTTTCATATCACCTAAAGTGACATTTAAGTAGGCTGAAAATAACTATATAAACAGGTAAAGAAAAAAAGTCTTTTTGAGAAAAGTAAGTTCAGATCACTTAATGAGACCCATTAAGTTCTAGGAAAACTATAGAAATTGGTCTGAATACAATACAGAATGAATTTGGAGTAGTCATGGGAGATTTAGTTTAGATTCGATCTCTAGTCCAAAGACACTAAGAAACCATGTGGTTTCAGGGTCAGCTAAGATGTTTAGATCTATTTCACTCTGTGTCAGGAATACTATTAGTTGCACATGGATATGTAAAGCTCATGGACATGTAAAGCTTGTCCTAAGCCCAGCCCAGGAAAAAAACACCTAATTAGTGTCCTGGAATAGCTCCTAAAAGGAAGCAGGGTCCTGAGGATCTTTCAGGCTAATCCAAGACAGGCAATTTGGGCTTAGATCTAAACTCTTAGAATAAGCGCAAATCTAAAATGATCTTGGGAAAAAACATTAGGTTCTCTTGGTGCTGTTTTCCGTCAGGAAGTTATCTCATACTTCTGTTTTATTTTAATTATTCTAAAATATATTTAGGCAGATGGCAATTTTCTAGTATATTTTTTAAGTGACGTTGAAATCTAAAATTTATAGTAATTCACTTTTCAAAATTTACTTCTTGGTTAATGGACCCAAAAGTGACCAGGATAAGAAAAGCAAGTGTGAAATTATATTAAATGTCAAATAACAAGGGAGATGATAATCTATAATCAAAATTGGGCTGGGTATGGTGGCTTCATGCCTATAATCCCAGCACTTTGGGAGGCCAAGGCAGGCAGATCACCTGAGGTCAGGAGTTCGAGACCAGCCTGGCCAACATGGTGAAACCCCATCTCTACTAAAAATACAAAAAATTAGCCAGGCGTGGTGGTGGGCACCTGTAATCCCAGCTTCTTAGGAGACTGAGGTGGGAAAACTGCTTGAACCCAGCAGGCGGAGGTTGCAGTGAGCTGAGATTATGCCACTGCCCTTCAGCCTGGGTGACACAGCCAGACTCTGTCTCCAAAACGAACAAACAAACAAAACCCAAAAACCCAGTCACCCATTATAATATGTAATTTTAAGTACATCAGCCAAAATGAACACAGCAGTGCTATAAAAATAATACTCCAGGCCAGGAGCTCGAGACCAGCCTGGCCAACATGGTAAAATCGCATCTCTACTAAAAATATGAAAATTGGACCAGGCATTGTGGCTCACACCTATAATCCCAGCACTGTGGGAGGCCCAGGCGAGTGGACCACAAAGTCAAGAAATCGAGACCATCCTGGCCAACATGGTGAAACCCCATCTCTGCCAAAAATACAAAAATTAGCTGGGCGTAGTGGCGTGCACCTGTAGTCCCAGCTACTTGGGAGGCTAAGGCAGGAGAATCACTTGAACCCAGGAGGCAGAGGCTGCAGTGAGCCGAGATTGTGCCACTGCACTCCAGCCTGGTGAAAGACCAATACTACTTCTCAAAACAAAACAAAACAAACAAACAAACAAACAAATCCAGGCCAGGCACGGTGGCTCAGGCCTGTTAATCCTAGCACTTTGGGAGGCCGAGGCAGGTGGATCACCTGAGGTCGGGAGTTCAAGACCAGCCTGACCACCATGGAAAAACCTTGTCTCTACTAAAAATACAGCATTAGCCAGGCATGGTGGCACATGCCGTAATCCCAGCCATTGGGAGGCTGAGACAGGAGAATCGCCTGAACCCTGGAGGCAGAGGTTGCGGTAAGCCTAGATCGCATCATTGCACTCCAGCCTGGGAAACAAGAGCAAAACTCTGTCTCAAAAAAAAAAACAAAACACCAAAAATTGGCTGGGCATGTTGGTGGGCACCTGTAATCCCAGCTACTTGGGAGGCGGAGGTTGCAGTAAGCCAAGATCATGCCACTGCACTCCAGCTTGGGCAAGAGAGTGACACTCTTTCTCAAAAAAAACAAAAAAACAAAAATCTCCATTGGTCTTCTGAGATTGAAGCTGGGGTTAATTTCTACAGTTCTGAGATTAACTCATTTTAGATTCAAGATATAAATGTGTATGTATATGTGGTATTAAAAAAAAGAGTGACAATTTTATACATGGAAAATATATATGAGCCAAGCATGGTGGCCTGTGTCTATAATTCCAGCTACTCAAGAGCCTGAGGCAGGAAGATTGCTTGAGCCCAGGAGTTTGAGACCAGCCTGGGCAACATAGCAAGACCCTGCCTCAAAAAAAACAAAAACAAAACAAAACAAAACAAAAACCCAACAACAATAATAAATATATATATGAATCACCAGACAGGAGAATTTTTCTTAAAAAGATTCTGAGCAATTATGATAAACTGTGCATAAACTACTCTCATATAATATTTCCATAGGACTTTAAATTTCATAAGATATTCCCCAAATCATTTTTACAAACCTCATTTCATAGCTTATTTATATTTTAATAGGGTACTATTATCATTTTATTATTATTATTATTTTAGAGACAGAGTCTTGCTGTCACCCTGGCTATAGTGCAGTGGTGCAATCACAGCTCACTGCAGCCTGCAACTCCTGGGCTCAAGCAATCCGTCCACCTTAGCCTCCCAAGTAGCTGAGACTACAGGAACGCAGCACCATATCCAGCTAATTAAAAAAAATTTTTTTGCACAGATAGGGTCTCACTATGTTGCCCAGGCTGGTCTTGAATTCCTGCACTCAAGACATGCTCCTGACCAAGGCTTCCTAAGTGCTGGGATTACAGGTATGAGCCACTGTGCCTATTCAGAATACTATTACTAACACAAATTCACAAACGAAGAAAAACACAGCCAAGAAGTCACAGATAGGACTTCAGGATTTTGAAAGTTGTGCACAGCACAGTACAGCCTACCGACAAGCACTACACACTCAAATAAAGTCTGGGAAACTGAGTCTGCAATAACATTATCTGACAAAATAAAAGGAGAAAACCAAGGATCAACAGTTGAGTACAGAGAAGAGAAAGCTAATTCCAAGTGTAGCTGCAAATAGCTTCCTTAAACTATAAAGACATAAAAGCAGTTCTCATACTTGGAACACTCTACAAATGAACCAAATAAATAATCTGCCAGTAAGCCATATGCATCTTTTATATCTTTAATTTTCATAATTTACAAACATTTCATTATAGCATAATTCGCTCATTTCCTTTCTTCTGTTCTATAATTGTATTATGTACATCTTTCTAAAGAATTAGAAAAGGATCTCAATATTTTCTATTTCTTTCATAGTTTCTTAGTTCTATTAATACCTAGTACTAAGTCTGACTAAAATTAGTGTCAGAGTTAATAGTTCAGGTAAAGCAGCCTCACTATTTTTCAGTCACCCCATGTTTCAAACTAGCCACTAGTGAGAAACAATGAACTGCACACCAACTACCATTTGCATTTTAACTTACAAATTATCCTTTTACTTTTCTCTCATTCAAGGATTGTAATGTTACTAAGATAATAAAAACTTTGTGAAATTCAACATTCATTCCAAATAGCCTATCTTCCAAATGAAAATAATGCTGTATATGAAATTTCTACGTCTCATTTTTATTTGTTGACAAAGACAAATAATTTAATAGAGATATACATAGTAGAATAATTTATTGGTACCTCATACAGCCTCGGCTATTAAAAAGTTAAATTTTAGCCATTCAAATTCCACCATAGATCTCTTTTGTTTAAAGCAGCTTTATATAATTCTGTATAGAAATGTTGAAAATTATAAATAAAACTACAACAATTACTGAACCACAATTTTATGTATCAAATTTTAATTTCAATTAAGAAATAGTACACAGCAGTGGTAAGAGGCCATATGAAAAGGAATTAGGAACAGTATGGCTGACCAGAAGCACCTGCTACTCTCTTCCCCACAAGAAAGGACCAAGGCAACAAACAAACAGCTAATATTTGACTGGAGGGTGAAAGGGAGAGCCCTGGAGTCCAGTGGGAGAGTGGAGAGGTGGTGATGCTCAGAAGCCCAGAAACAGCTGGGTGCAGTGGCTCACGCCTGTAATCCTAGCACTTTGGGAGGCCGAGGTGGGTGGATCACCTGAAGTCAAGAGTTCAAGATCAGCCTGGCCAAAATGGTGAAACCCTGTCTCTACTAAAAACAACAACAACAAAACCCCAAAATTAGCCAGGAGTGGTGGTGCGCACCTGTAATCCCAGCTACTTAGGAGACTGCGGCAGGACAATCACTTAAACCAGAAAGGTGGAGGTTACAGTGAGCCGAGATTTCACCACTGCACTCCAGCCTGGGCGACAGAGCAAGACTCCATCTCAGGAAAAAAAAACAAAAAACAAAAAAAAAACCAGGAAGGCAGCATGGAGGCACCCAGCCTCTGCTCCCCCATTTCTTAAACCCAGATTGGGCTGGAGTCAGGAGGGACTTTCTGTTGTGGGAAAAAGGTAAGCAGAAGACCCTCATCAGCCCTCACTGCCACTGCAAACACCTACAGCCCCTACAACCAGAGAATCCCATAGTCCTTGCAGGCCCGGAGCCCAGTTTGGAGGACTGCCAAAAATCCACACAGCTGCTTTGCTCAAGATTAGGAGAACAGGGTGAGCATTCCCGCCCGCCCCTGTGAGCCAAGCTGCCACAGCTTAGTGCCATCCTTAGATCAGAGCCACTTCTGGAGTGCACCCTGCTCTGGGGGCCAGAAGCCACTGCACCTCTCCAGCCGTTGGGCTCCATCTTCATTCCACCAAGCTCACACAGGTGGCTGGTGGCTACAATGTCATGACCCTGATTGCTTGGAGCCTGGGCTCAGGATCAGCTCTGATTCGAGTCCTGCATAGCAGGAAAACTAACCCCTGACATTCACACTTCTAGGTAGAAAAACAGTCTGGTAGTCCTGCACAGGGAAGACCCACCGTCAGGTCAGTTATTTGCCAGCACTCAGGGCCAGCTGGCTCAGGCCAGCTCCTGGCAGATACACCCCCAGGCCAGCTGAGCAGCTGCACACCTGTGCCCTGGGCATGAGAAACAGCCTGTGGAGCCTGCCCCTGGCAGGTATGCCTCCCAGAGGAGCCAAGCAGCCATGAGCCCATGTCCCTGGCCAGAGTAATAGCACTGTGGCCCCAACCCGAGTGAGCCAGACTCCAAACTGGCTGACCCACTTGTGTGCACATGCATACGCTGACCTGAGAAGCAGCCTGTTGAGACCACACCCAGAAAAACCATGCCAACACTGCCAAAAACTCTCTCACCTAGGCCAGAGGGACACTTACAAACATCACTAGCATGGGTTACAGCTGAAGAAATTGCATAAGACTACACTATCGTATCCACCTAACATCAAAGCCAAGGCACCCCACAACTGATACCCCAAGACCCATGTCTTTCCCTATGAAACCTATTCCACAAAATTAGGAGAGTCAACTGTTCCACCAGATGGATAGAAATTAACTTAGGGACACATCAAACATGGAAAAGCAAGGAAACAGGACACCTCCCAAGGAACAACAATTCTCCAGTAACACACCCCAATCATAAGGAAATATATAAAATCCTAGAAAAAAATCAAAAAAATAATTTTAAAGAAACTCAGTGAGATACAAGATAATAAAGATAATTTAATAAAATAAGAAAAACAATTTATGATTTCAATGAGAAATTCAATAGAAATAGACATCATAAAAAAGAAGCAAACAGATCTTAGCACTAAAGTTATTAAATGGGCCAGGTGTGGTGGCTCAGGCCTGTAATCCCAGCACTCCAGGAGGCTGAGGAGGGCAGATCACTTGAGGTCAGGAGTTCCAGAGTAGCCTGGCCAACATGGTGAAACCCCATTTCTATTTAAAATATAAAAAATTAGCCAGGTGTGGTAGCTTGTGCCTGTAATCCCAGCTACTCAGGAGGCTGAGGCAGGAGAATAGCTTGAACCAGGAGGCAGAGATTGCAATGAGCTGAGATCATGCCACTGCACTCCAGCCTGGGCAACAGAGTGAGACTCTGTCTCAAAAAAAAAAAAAAGAATTCAATGTGAATAAAATAAAAAATACAATTGAGAGTTCCAACAACAGAGTAGACCAGGCAGAACTTCTGAACTTGAAGACAAGTCTTCTGAATAACTCAGGCAGACAAAAATAAATTTTTTTAATAAAGTAGATCCTGCAGGACCTACTAGATTTGCTGTATTTTATTTGTTAAGCAAGCAAATAACTAGGAATAAATTTAACCAAAGAAGTGAAAGATCTCTACAAGTAAAACTATAAAACACTGATGAAAGAAATTGAAGAAGACACATAGCAAAATGGAAAGATATATGCTCATGTATTGGAATGATTAATATTGCTAAATTAATAGTGTTTAAATGTCTATAGTACCTAAAGTGCTACAGATTCACTGCAATCCCTATCAAAATACCAATGACATTCTTTGCAGAAATAGAAAAAACAATCTGACCCCAAATAGCTAAATCAATCCTGAGCAAAAATATAAAACAAAAGCTGGAGATATAACACTAAACTAATTTCAAATTATACTGCAAAGCTATAGTAACCAAAACAGCATGGTACTGGCATAAAAACAGACACGCAGACCAACAGAAAAGAACAGAGAATCCAGAAATAAATCCATTTATCTACAGATTTTTGACAAAGGCACCACAGCATTCATTGGGGAAAGAACAGTCTCTTCAATAAATGATGCTGGAAAAACCGGATATCTGCATGCAGAACAATGAAACTAGATCCCATCTCTCACCCTATATAAAAAGCAGCTCAAAATGGACTGAAGACCTAAATGCAAGGCCCAAAACTATAAAACTGCGAGAAGAAAACATAGGGTAAATGTTTCAGAACATTGGTCTAGGAAAATACTTTATGAATAACACCTCGAAAGCACAGAGAACAAAAGCAAAAATAAATGGGATTATATCAAGCTAAAAACTTGCTTCATAGTAAACAGTCAATAGAGTGAAAAGACAACCTACAGAAAGGAAGACAACATCTGCAAACTACTCATCTGACAGGTGATTAATATCCAGAATATATAACGAACTAAAACATCTCAACAGCCAAAAAAAAAAGAAAAGAAAAAATATCATTAGAAAATGGGCAAATGGTCG
Source organism: Cacajao melanocephalus (assembly GCA_963573385.1). NCBI lineage: Eukaryota > Metazoa > Chordata > Mammalia > Primates > Pitheciidae > Cacajao > Cacajao melanocephalus. Next base: position 62,915 of record CAUYLG010058926.1, read on the forward strand.
AAACAGACATTTCTCAAAAGAAGATATACAAATGGCCAACAAATACATGAAAAAAATGCTCAATATCACTAGTCATCAGGGAAATGCAAATCAAAACCACAATAAGATATTATATCACCCCAATAAAAATGGCTATCATCAAAAAGACAATAAATAACAAATGCTGGAAAGGATGCAGAGAAAAGGGAACTCTCAAATACAGCGTTGGTGGGTGATATGGTTTGGCTATGTCCCTATCCAAATCTCATATTGAATTCTCACGTATTGTGGGAGGGACCCAGTGGGAGGTAACTGAATCACGGGAGCAGGTGTTTCTCATACTATTCTCCTGATAGTGAGTGAGTCTCACAAGATCTGATGGTTATTATCAGGGGGAGTTTTCCTGCACAAGCTCTCTTTGCCTGCCGCCATCCACATTAAGATGTGACTTGCTCCTCCTTGCCTTGCCACCATGATTGTGAGGCCTCTCCAGCCATGTGGAACTGTAAGTCCAATTAAACCTCTTTCTTTTGTAAATTGCCCAGTCTCGGGTATGTCTTTATCAGCAGCGTAAAAACAGACTAATACAGTGGGAATCTATAGCTACTTTGGAGAACGGTATGTAGGTTCCTCAAAAAACTACAAATAGAACTACCATACAATTCAGCAATCCCACTACTGGGAAAATCAGTATATTGAAGAGATATCTGCACACTCATGTTTACTGCAGCACTATTCACAATAGCCAAAATATGTAATCAACCCAAGTATACAACAACAGATGAGTGGATAAAGAAAATGTGGTGTATCGGCCAGACCTGGTGGCTCACGCCCATAATCCCAGCACTTTGAAAGGCCAAGGCAAGTAGATCACTTGAGGTCAGGAGTTAGAGACAAGCCTGGCCAACATGGCAAAATCCTATCTCTACTAAAAATATAAAAATTAGCCAGGCATGGTGGCGTGTGCCTGTAGTCCCAGCTACTCGAGGGTGAGGCAGGAGACCTGCTTGAACCCGGGAGGAAATGGTTGCAGTGCGCCAAGATTGCTGCCACTGCACTCCATTCTGGGCAACAGAGCAAGACTCTGTCTCAAAAAAAAAGAAAAAGAAAAGAAAAGAACATGTGGTATATATAAACAATGGAATCCTATTCAGCCATAAAAACAAAATCCTGTCATTCATGGCAACATGGATGGAACTGGAGGCTGTTATGTTAAATAAGTCAGGCAAAGGAAAACAAATACCACATGTTCTAATATGAGGAAGCTAAAAAAATTTAGTTTACTTAAGTAAAAAGTCGAAGAAAGGTTATTAGAGGCTGGGAAGAGTAGAGGGAATGGAGAGATAGGGAAAGATTTGTTAAATAAAAAAATTATAGCTAGATAGGACGAATAACTTCTAGTGTTCCATAGTACTATATGATGATTACTGCTAACAATAATATATATATATATATATATATATATATAATGTTTATTATTATTTTTGAGACAGAATCTCACCCTGTCACCCAGGCTGGAGTGCAGTGGAGCGATCTCTGCTCACTGCAACCTCCACCTCCCAGGTTCAAGCAATTCTCCTGCCTCAGCCTCCTGAGTAGTTGGGATTACAAGCATGCCCCACCACACCCAGCTAATTTTTGTATTTTTAGTGACGCATGCCAGGAAAAGCCACATGGAACTGCTATTTCAAATAAAGTTTACCACTGCAATGTCTCTCAAATCTTCACTGAGATTTTCACAGTTTAGGCCCTCATCATATCTGTCCAGACTAGCACCAAACCCTCCTCACAGCCCATTCTCCCCTACCTTGCTACCAAAGAGTGCATTACTCCACTGCCTCAATGGTGGCAGTTTCTTGTCCCACAGCCCACATATCTTAGCATGGCAAGCAAAGCCCTTTATAACTTTACCTTTTAAAGCTTGTCTTCGGCCTCTTTCTTTTGTCTGACATTTCTGGATCATTTATTTAAATACATTGATGTCTGGTGCTTCAGGCCTCTGGGCCTTTGCACATTCTCTTCTTTGTCTGACACTCTCACAACACCCTCCCACAAACTTAATCCTTATTTAAAACTCCACTTATTTTTGAAGCATTCCTTAACCTTGCCAGAAAGATTTTTAATTTTTCTTCCTCCATAATGATGAAGATAATGTACTTTACCATGGTAAAAAAAAAAACAAAAAATAGAAAATAAAAGTTGAAAAAATAAAGATACCCAAAATTCTACTCCTCAGTCCTAGGCAAATATGTCTGTGTCCTTATTTCTGTAAAGAGCCCATTACAATCACTTGAGGTTGTTTAAGGTAACGGTTTAGATGTAAGTTTTCATTGCCAACCTGAGAGGTTGGTGCCAACTTGTTATCCCTGAACTATAACATAAAGCATGCAACTTAGCAGACACTTCACTGGTAGGAAGAAATGAACATAATTAAGGCAATGCAAGTAACTGCTAATTTAAATTTTATTACTGCTGGTATTGGTAGTCCTGTAAATACAGTCAGAGGAATTCTCTCAATAGATATTGGCTAACAGATTATTAAAAATTCTGCTACTCTTTTTCTTTTGGTCCTGCTCCTTCTTTGTGCATTATTTTAAACCCCCTTTCCTCTTCTTGATCTCTAAGAAACAAGTCAATTAGGAAAGTCCTTCAGTATATCCAGCATTGGCAATGCCCTGGTGTGAAGGACAGAAGACTGGTGTAAGGTGCAATCTCCTGGCATGAGGGATGAACACCAAGTCTAGTCTACCAGCGTCTGACTTTTCATGGACTGTCTCCGGAGGCTTAGTGCTCTCAGTACAAAAATAAATAATAATATTCCCTCTGCTTGTTCCATGGAGTTGCTGTTAAGATCAAAGAGGGAAGTATTCTGTAAAATATAAATGTAAGCTAATATGGTAGACAGCTTCTAAAATGGTTCCCAATGACCCAGAGGTGTCTCCTGGTATTCACACCCTTGTATAGACACTTATCCACTGTACACGGTTGGTCTGTGGGAGCAGTAGAATATGGCAGAGAAGTGATGGTATGCTCCTTCTGAGAAAGATTAGAAAAGACTGTGGCTTCTATCTTGGTGGGGATACATGGTCTTCACCTCTCTTCCCTCATCTCTCTTTCTCACCTTACTCACTGGGAAAGCTAGATGTCATGTCAACTGTGGAGAGGCCCAAATAGCGAGGAACTAGAGCCTCTGGCCAGCAGCCAGTAAGGAACTAAGGCCTGCCAACAATCATATGAGTGAGGTTGGAAGTGGACCTTCCCTTTCCACCCAAACTTTTAAGTTGATTTTAACCCTGGCTGAGAGCTTGACAACCTCCTCATGAGAGACCAGGCATGAGCTAGAACTACTGAACTAAGCCACTCCTGCATTTCTAGCTGTAAGAAATTGTGCAAAATGACTGTTGTTTAAAGATACTAAATTTGGGCTAATTTGTTACACAGCAATAGCAGTGGATAACATATGGCTGATGTCACTAGTACCCAGCCACATTTATACCATTTCTAAAGGTAATATTAATATGAAGCACTGGCTGGGTATGGTGGCTCATGTCTGTAATCCCAGGACTTTGGGAGGCTGAGGCAGGAGAACTACTTGACCCCAGCAGTTTGAGACCAGTCTGCGCAACACAGTGGGGTCCCGTCTTACAAAAGATTAAAAAATTAGTCAGGTGTAGTAGCTCACACCTGTCATCCCAGCAGTTTGGGAGGCCAATATGGGAGGACCACTTGAACACAGGAATTTGAGACGACCCTGGGCAACATGGCAAAACCCTGTCTCTACAAAATAACAACAACAACAACAACAAAATTAGCTGGGTGTGGTGACTCATGCCTGTAGTCCTAGCTACTTGGGAGGCTGGCATGGGAGGGTCACTTGAGCCCAGGAGCTCGAAGTTACAGTGAGGTATGATAGTTCCACTGTGCTACAGCCCGGGTGACTGAGCAAGACCCTACCTCTAAAATAGAGACCAAAAACTTAGAGATAATACACAATTGATGCAGCTGACATTTCATTAGAGACTTCCAGTTAATACAAAAACAATTAGCCAGGCGTGGTGGCAGGTGCCTGTAATCCCAGCTATGTGGGAGGCTGAGGCAAGAGAATCACTTGAACCTAGAAGGTGGAGGTTGCAGTGAGCCATGATCGTGCCACTGCACTAAAACCTGGGTGACAGAGTGAGACTCCAACTCAAAAATAAAGAAAAATAGTTCAAAAATATCTAAAAATAAGGTCAAACATCACATACGTGAATACAAGTCTATCAAAAACTTGTCAGAGAAAACATTGCAGTAGTGTAAGAGAACCATGAGCACAATCTTTGTGAATAGGATAGCATCGAGACAGGGCAAAAAAATACTAGAAGAAATAGAGCAAAGGCTTTAGAAAGCCTCCATGAAGGAAGGCACACCACGATGCTGTTGGAAAGATGCTAGAGCAAAAGTTAGTGCACAATATAATAGAGTTAAAGAAGAAAGTGAACCTGGGAAGATAGAAAGAGGGAATGGATGGAAAGAGGAAAGGTGGGGTGGGAAAAAGGATGGAGCAGGGAGAGAAGGACTTAGTAGTTACCTACCTCTAGCCCACGTGATACCTTTGTACAATTTGGAAAAGAATGCCCTTCTAAAAGGAAACAGCCCTGTGCCAAGATGCACAATCTGGAAAGCGAAGTCTGGGCTAGACTTCAGCCCCAATTTGTCTCCTGGCTAAATCCCTTTAGCCACAAACAACCTGCCTAACTATACAAAGCAGTCCCGGGAAAGAGGAAAAGACCTACTAAGTAACTCATTGGTAAAGAGGCAGGCAGGCCTTTATTTCCCTATTTTGGAGCACAGGCAAATTTCTCAGAACGGTATGCAAAATAAATTTTCATTGGTATCTTTTCCCACTGTTTTGCACCTGATGTGGAATTGTGTTCCGATAGAAAACGCTTCAGTTTGGGGAACAATGCTGTTTCTGGTGAGTTGGCAGGGACTGCTAGATGATTATGGAATTTAAGAAAACCTGGTAGCTCTCATCGCATAAGGAGAGATGTACTTGTGGGTGCCTAAGATTTGTGTTCACAGTTCCTTATTTAGCCTGGGGCTTTTCAGGGCTTTGCTTGACCATCTGTGGCTTTTCTGGGGCTCCTCCTCACACAGTCACTGGGGGCATCATTGCTTACTGCTAACAGGGTAACAGGATTCTCCAGCTGAATGCCCAAAACTGAAAATAAATAATAGTAGTTCCTCAAAAGTTTCCTTTGCAGAAGACCTGTATCATAAATGCCGCCTCTACCTGCTTGTTAAAATGAGGATTCCTGAGCAGGCTCTTTCCCAGACCTACTAAAACAAAAGTTCTGGAAGAGAGCCTGGGACTCTGCATTTTGAACAGTGGCCATCAATGTTAGAAAATGACTGTTTAACAGGGATATAAAATATGAGAAATTCCTGGGTGGATGCTACGAAAGAGAAAGGGAATTAAAGTCTCAGGACTAGCAACATTGTACCATGTAAAGAACAAACCATGAATGATTAAATATATGCCTTCCTCCGTAAATGTAGAGTAAAAGTTTCTAGAAACTTTAAAAAATTGTATTATATATAAACACACATAGATAGCTAGTGCTTGTAATGTAATTTAAAATGTTATTCAAAAAGTAGGTTATAATGACGTTTCATGTATTGAGTTTGATATAATAAAAGAAGGTCTCACTTTTTGAAAAATTTCATGTTGGAGAGTTGACTATAGAACTTAGTACAAAATCACTCCCTATAACCATTTGCAAAATTTAGGCTTCTACTGAAGAATCTCAGTTGATCAACTGTTAGCACTTTCTTAACAGCACCTTAAGTCGATAATAGAGAATCATAACAAGAACAACTTTCTTACCGCTGTAAGGGGTCCTTCTGCCTGCGCCTCCATTAGACTTGTGGGTGTCGCTGCAATAAACTGACTAGCAGCTCCAGGCTGGTGTTCCAGCCTATCTGTATATTGTTCTGAAGCAGCAGTGGGAGGACCCTCTGCAGAAAGTGCTAAGACCACACCTGAGGTTTCCTTCTTTAAATGATCATTTTCTGCCCAAGGACCTAACTGGAGCTTTTCATCTTGAGGTGATGCTTCCAGGATTTGAAGCACTTCAGGCTCTTCATCAGAAGGACTTCCAGTTGTTTTATGTCCTACAACCTCATTTGTCCTAAAATCTTGAAGGTCCTGCTCCTTGTCCACAATCACCCATTCTTTGGAATCAATCTCTTGCTTGCAAGAGCTCAGGTTAACAGCTATAAATCCATTGCTGCCACCACCATCTCCCTGCTCAGGGGTGTTGGCAGAAGCAGGCTTGGAGGCATCTGGAAGATATTCTTCATCATAGTGCCAGATATGGTCAGTACGGGACACAGCAGGAACACAAGGCTTATGAAGCAGAGCAGGGAGAATAGATTCTTTTGCTGCACTGGTATCTTTCTGCATTTTCTCCAGGCTTAAGGAAACAGAAAGAAGTTACTCAATAGTCCTAAGGAAACATTCATTATATAATACATAAGCTCCATAGAGAACTATATTGACACAAAGATGAGAGAAAAAAAGATGGATAAAGCATAAGGAAAGTTTCACAGCATTGATAATGTTCTTCTCCACCTGCCATATCCTGCTTTGGAAGATGGAGCTCAGTTCTTTCCTCACCAAGGCCCTTTTTAGTTCCCTTCTTTTGTCAGACCAACTTTTTATTGAACTAAGCTTTTATCCCTACTATACTTTGATATTTATTCTCAATCTGAGCCACAATTCAAAATGTTTAAACCAATGCTCCTATTCATCCTTTTGATCATGTCATCATGTAGATATGTGCTTACATAACATAGCTATAAATGATTACCATGTGAGGAAGAACACACATACGTGAAGGATTGTTTAAAATGGAAGCTAGATTGGAGTAGGCCAGAAGTGGCTGAATTGTCTTGGTACATAGTAATTATCATGTTAGTCAAATTCATGGTCCCTCTAACCTAGTATTTCACTACCAGTAGTAGCCACCAGAGATGTACCATTGAAGGGTGTGACTGCTACTAAAGGAAATCAGGTCTTAATACTGTGAATACTGTTGAAGCCTTCTATAATTCATAGATATGTCCCAAACTTTTTTCATTTCTGTCTTCTGTTACCAAAATTTGTCATAGGGATAATGTGCCTCAGAATCATGCACTACAGTCTTTACCCATGTATAGATCTCTAAAGTTTCACCTTCCTTTCTGTCTGGGTAGATTGTGAACTCTTGAAGGCAAGCACGGTATACTTATTGGTATCTATTTTCCTACAGTATCTTACTCCTAGAAGGTCTCCACTAAAGTGAATTGAATTGCCTGTCCCTTGTGTATAAATTACTTTTTCCCCTCCTTCATGTATTCCCCTCATCTCTGCCTAATGCCATCTTTATCATGCCCTCTCCAATGCTACACTGTTGTTTGGAAGAGATTACTTTCCAAGCAATGATACTGTAAAAATGTTCATTTAACTTGTACCTAGTGTTAGGAAGTTATCAGCTCCTACTGGTCAGCTTCCAAAGCCAAAGACTATGCTATGGAATTTATAATAATTAAGAATCAGAATAATAATATTTAAAAACATGGATGAAAATTAGAGCTTAACAGAATCAGCATTACAAAAATGCAAGAATTTCTTATTTGAAAGACTTTATATAACAGAAATATACCATAACAACAACAGTAATAATGGTACCTCAGAAGCTTTAAAAAGAAAGAAAAACTATTTTATACCAGGTCTCAAGGAACTTGTCAGTGTCTGGCTTTGGCTCCAAGGTCAGACGTTTTTCCAGCTCAAAGCTGTGGATGGAACGTAACTTTCGCACCAATGGAATATCTCTTTCTGGCTGAGTAATCTCTGAGCGGACACGAATTGGTGACCCAAGGCTCGGAGCATTGAGAAGACCATTTGCTTGGCCATGGCTGTTCTCCTCTTCAGTAGCAGCCTATCCAAAATAGAAACTAAAATCATGAAAAACATTCTAGGCAATACACATGAGAGGAGTCATTGAAGCCTTTCAAAATAATATAAATAAATGATTAGATGTGTTTTCAGGTGATTAGGACATTTTGACTAGTTTACTTCATTATATTCTTATCTATTAACTCTTCATTAAATGTGTTTTCTTAATTTATACTCAGTTTTAGTATTATTTTAGTCTTTAAAAATATTTTTGGCACAAAAATAAACAGTCTAAAAATGTTTAACAGACTTGGCTTTTTGAATTATGTCTGACTTGATGCTTGTGGGACCCCATTCCACTAACCTAAAACTGAAACCTGGAAAGGATGTTCTCTTTGAGACATAAGTGGTCTCACAAGTTAGGAGAGGCCACCAAGCCTGAGTCACTATACCCCTTTTCTCATTCCACCTCTAAAAAACAAAACAATGAAAAGCCTGGGGCCAGACTACTAGGAACTAAGGCAGCCCAGGGGGTGGGACTGTTTAAAGACAGGTGCCTATGGAACACAATTATCAGGGATATTAAGCTTTATAGCAGGAGTATGGTGACAGAGGGAAGTCTGGGACATCTATTCTGATTAGAGACCCTTAAGAGGATCCCCAATTGGGTCAAATAGGTGATACACTCTGGGTAGCAGCAGAAACACAAGCCAGTCTTCTTTAAAGGAAGGTTTCCCCAAATCCCAGTTTAAGTCTACAGAACTCCCATCAATTATTTCAATTATTAATTAGCTTAAAAAAAAAAAGAGAGAGAGAATCAACACATGAGAAAGCATGCTACCATGACTGACACCACAGAAATAATAATCAAAATAAAGAAAAACATTTAAAACTCCCAAAGATTTCAGATATTGAATTGGTTTCAATACAAAATATGGACCAGCTATGCATAAATGTTTAAATAAATAAAGGTCATTATAACAAAGATCAACAAAGGGTTATTTGGATGATTAACTTAATATTAAATATTCAATTAACAAGTTAAACAGCAAGTTAGCAAAAAAAAAGTTGAAATTATTAATCAGTGAAGTGGAAGATATAGCCAAGGAAATTACCTAGAATAAAAAACAACAAGAAGAAAATTATGAAAAAAGATATTAAGAGATATGATGGATACAATAAAAAGGCATAATATATCTAGAGTCCTAGAAAGCGATAACAGAAAGAATGAAGAGGTAGTAACATTTAGATAGAGAATGGCTGTTATTTCCTAGAACTTATACAAAAATATGAATAAAAATGTTCAAGGAACACGAGATATCCCAAGCAAGATAAACGAAATATTGCCTAGAAACATCATAGTTAAAATGCAGAACACCACAGACAAAAACAAGAACTAAAAAGTAGCTGGGAAGGAAAGATGAAGGTGGGGGAACTGATCACTTTAAAAGAAACAAAATAATTAGAACGACAGTTTCTGAACACCAATGACTGAAGCCAGAGGAAAAGTAACTATCAATCAAAAACTTTCTATTTGATCCAGGCTTGGTGGTTCACACCGGTTATCTCAGCACTTTGGGAGGCCAAGGTGGGTGAATCACTTGAGGCCAGGAGTTCAAGACCAGCCTGGTCAACATGGTGAAACCCCATCTCTACTGTGAAAAAAAAAATTAGCCAGGCATGGTGGCACGTGCCTGTGGGCCCAGCCACTTGGGAGGCTGAGGCAGGAGAATCGCTTGAACCCAGGAGGTGGAGGTTGAAGTGGGTTGAGATCACACCACTGCAACAGAGCAAAACCCTGTCTCAAAAAAAAAACAAACAAACATCAACAACAAAAAACCTTTATATTCGGCATAAACTATCTTGAAAGAATGAAGCTAAAATAAATACATTTACAGATAAGTAAATACATTTATAGAAAGAATCCTCTACCAAAAGACCTGAAGTAAAGGAACTTCTAAAGGAAATATTTCAGGAAGAAAGATAAGCCAAGGACTTTCAGAAATGAAAAAAAATGGTAAACATCTTTGAAAGTCCATACAAACATTACTTATATAAAAGAACAACATTAATAATGTAATCCAAGGCTGGGCCCCATGGCACATGCCTGTAATCCCAGCACTTTGGGAGACCAAGGTAAGCAGATCACCTCAGGTCAGAGGTTTGAGATCAACCTGGCCAGTGTGGCAAAAGCCCATCTTTACTAAAAATACAAAAATTAGCCAGGTGTGGTGGTAGGCGCCTGTAATTTCAGCTACTTGGGAGCCTAGAGCACAAGAATCACTTGATCCCAGGAGGTGGAGGTTGCAGTGAGCCAAGATTGCACCACTGCACTCCAGCCTTGGTGACAGGGTGAGACTCTGACTAAATAAATAATATAATAATAATAATAATAATTCTAAATTTAAACAAATTAAGCTGAGCAATTAAAACATAAAGATGTAAGATTGTCCACTTATATTCCACTTAACAAAAGTCACAACAGAAGAATACAGGTAAGAAAGAATGGAAAGATAAAGGAAGAAAAAAGATACACCAAAGGAAGAAAAAAGATACCCAAAAGAAAGCTGGCATAATTGTATTAACAAAATAGGCTTTACTACTAGAAAAATATAGTAGGAATAGAATAGAAATAATCACTATATAAAGAAAAACAAAACTTTTAATCACCTGGCAGATGTAAAAAATTCTAAACTTGTGTGTACTTAACTCATGGATGAAAAAAATTATTATGGCAAAAGTTTTAAAACAGAATGAGAATGAAAATATAACACACCAAAACTTTGCAATACAGTAACTGAGATATTTATTACCTTCTTTCTGCTTGTCTTAGGTTCATTCTGCTGCTTCCTTTTCTAGGTTCCTGAGGTAGGATTTAGACTATTGATATAAAACCTTGTCTTTCTTAATGTAAGCATTTAGTGCTATACATTTCCTTCTCAGCACTGCTTTAGCTGCCTCCCCAACATTTTGGTATGTTGTAGTTTCAATTTCATTCAATTCTATGTAAGTTTAAACACTTTTCCTTTAAGGCTTCCTCTCTGACCCATCGATTATATAGAAATATGCTGTATAATTTCCAAGTGTTTAGAAATTTTCCTGTCGTCTTTACATCGCTGATTACTAGATTAATTCCATTATGGTCAGAGAACATACTATGTGTGATTTCAGTTATTTAAATTTATTAAGGTTTGTTTTGTGGCTCTGCTTTTATGGAATCTAACCTAAGACAGTGGTTACCTCAGTGGGGATAGGGTAGAGGCATAAATGTAGAAGGAATATGTTAAAATATTCTAGCTCTTGGGGCAGATGGTGAATTCACACACTTACATTACTATGCTTTGAAATGATATATAAACTCTTTTACATATAGTATAAGTAGATTTTAAAAGATAAATATAGCTGATTTGAATTTCTCTCCTAGATGACCAATAAATTCCTAAAGTTACAAGTTCTATCCATGCACCTTCTCATATACATACATACATATTATATATATATATATATATATTTTAATGTGTTTTTATTTTTTTTGAGATGGAGTTTCACTCTGTCACCCAGGCTGGAGTGCAGCGGCACTATCTTGGCTCACTGCAACCTCTGCCTCCCAGGTTCAAGTGATTCTCCTTCCTCAGCCTCCCGAGTAGCTGGGATTACAGGCACCTACCACCATACCCAGCTAATTTTTATATTTTTAGTAGATACAGGGTTTCACCATGTTGGCCAGGCTAGTCTTGAACACCTGACTTCCAAAGTTATGGGATTACAAATGTGAGCCATGGTGCCCAGCCCTCATGCACATATTTTTACTTATACTTCTACTTAAACCACTTTTTCCATAAGGCATGTCCCCAACTCCCACCCCATCTGCATGCATTTTAATTCCTTTTAATGTTTTGCACAATGTTCTGTCTTGTATTATATTTGCTTGTGCAGATACATATCTACCCAAACAGACTGTAAGCTCCTTAAAGGTAAAAGATGTATCTTAAACTGCACAGCACCTATCTTAGTAAATTGTCTTCAATATTTAGAGCTTAATGCTTTATCCAGATGTTCTAAATGGGAGCTTGTAATGTATAGCACTATACATTATAAATTCAATAAACTTCACATCACCATGATAACAAATAATGGACTTAGGGTCAAAACTATCTATCAATCAAATTTCACTGAGATTAAACAGTAAAAGATAGAAACTAAAATAACTAAGATCTTCTACGTCAAGTGCCATTTCATTCTCTCACACACACAGATATCCATATGGGCTAACAACTGAGAATGTCACTAGTGATTTTTTTGCTATAAGAACAGTTTGTTCCTGGTGCCATAAAGACAGCCGCAGCTGATACTACAAAAATCTGACACTGACTCCCTTTCTACTTTTCACTACTCATTCCTGATTACTATTGGTCCAGACTGTGCTTTGTCAACAGCCAGATCACACAGTGGCACATCAGGTCTATGCAGAGAATGTTTTGCAAATGACTCCCATGACTGAAGATATACACCTACTATGGTCTGAATGTTTGTGTCCCCCAAAAATTGACATGTTGAAATCCTAACTCCCAATGTGAGGGTATTAGGAGGTAGGCCCCTTGGGGGGTAATTAGGTTAAGAAGGCACAGCCCTCATGAATGAGAGTAGTGTTCTTACAAAAGAGGCCCAACAGAGACCCCTTTCCCCATCTACCACGTGAGGACTCACCAAGGAGGAGCTACAAAACAGCCCTCAGCAGACACCAAATGTGCCTAGCCTTCCTTCTTGGACTTCCCAGCCTTCTGAACTGTTAAAAAATACATTTCCGTTGTTTATAAGGTATCATACCTTACAAATTCCAAGCTTTATCTTGTTTTTGTTGGCATCCATCTCTTCCCAAACATCCTTCTCCTGGGGACGAGGCTGTCCCAGAGATCCAGGCAATTTATCTGGTGACACACCAACAGGGATGCCATTTTCTCCATCACTAAGCTGTTCATCTGGAAATACCTCATCTGTATTTTCTCGAAGCAAGTCTCCTGGGATGGGAGTGGCATTGGCAATTCTAAATATAAAGGGAGGGAAAAAAAGGGCAGAACTTCAAAAGATTAGAATCAAAAATTACTATGAGACTATCTTACATCATTTTGTTTCTTCATTGAAATAAATTCCACACATAATTAAGAAACTTGAAAAAAAAAAAACCCTTAAAAACTTCGGTCGGCTGGGCACGGTAGCTCACGCCTGTAATCTCAACACTTGGGAGGCAGAGGTGGGTGGATCATCTGAGGTCAGGAGTTCGAGATCAGCCTAGCCAATGTAGCAAAACGCTGTCTCTACTAAAAATATGAAAATTAGCCTGGCATGGTGGTGGGTGCCTGTAATCCCAGCTATTTGGGAGGCTGAAGCAGGAGAATCGCTTGAACCCAGGAGGCAGAGGTTGCAGTGAGCTGAGATCGCACCACTGCACTCCAGCCTAGGCAACAGAGTGAGAAAAAAAAAAAAACGAAAAAAAAAAAAAAAAAAAGAAAGAAAGAAAATAAAAATTAGGTAAAATCAATCCTAAAAAATAAAAAATAAAAATTTTTATAAAATATAAATTACAAGGGGTTTTAAAAATAAAAATTTTTTGCAAACT